>WTSP01017198.1:0-20970 GCA_025331215.1 Actenoides lindsayi | reverse complement strand
AGGATTTTAACCATCTGCTGTACCACGCGCTCATCGCTGGTGCTGCAAAGCTGTACTGGTGGAAAGGGGAGAAACCGCGAAGCTTTCCAAAGAGGAAAAAAAAAATATTTTAAAAAAACATTTAAATATTTCATGAAACGGCGTCTTTAAAGAAAGATACCTTTTAATTGTGACTTGGGAGTTGGCAGAATTGAAACATGTTAGCCTGTTGTGATGGGGTTGGGGTTTTGCTGCAGGGACACAGGTGTCCTGGCACAGCCCAGCCTGGCACTACGGCTGAAATGTGGGACTGGTACACGACTCAAGAAACGGGCAGTAATAAAAGCTGATCATTTTTGTAGCCTCGTGCTTTTTTTTTTTTTTTTTTCCCCAAGGCTTGCTGTGGAAGTGTGTGAGATGTGGTTGAACGCAGAAAAGTCCTTTCTTGCACTTGACCCAGCTGCATGTGTGTACTTAGGGGAGTGAAATTACTGAAATGAGGAGCACGGAGATGGGCAGAGGAATCGTGTCCCTGCTGCGGCCTCCTGAACTCCAGTACTGTGTCCAGTGCACAAAGGAAGGATCTTCCTAAATAATAATAAATGGGAAAAAAACGTTTTTGAAGTGGCGAAGCTTAAAGAACAGAATAGAAGGAATCATTAATGTGGTGTTTTCACTTCTCATAAATCGGATTAACTGTTCGAGTGCCATTAACAGCAAATCAAATATTTCAAATGTACATAAAGCAGAGTACGGTGTTTGTCTGGAGTAAGAGCTAAGAAAATTGGAAGTTATTGCCTCATAATTCATCTCCATATTTAAGATCAATTAGCAAGTTATTGGAAAAAGCTATTGTAGTGAAATATTTGAGGCGTGCAGTTCCTTTGCAAATGCCGTTTGGGTTTTCCCTTTTAAGGTCTGTCAATACTAGATTGTTACCTAAAGCCAGGGGTTATTATATGTAACCAGCAGGGCTGTGTTTCCTTGAAATGCAGCATCCACAAATGATTGCTAAAAAAGCCATCTACTTTCTGAAGCTAACACAGAGGCCCACAGTTTTTAATTCAAACCCCCCGCCCCAACTATATCATAGATGTCTTGCAGGCTAAGTAAATTTGCTTGGTTTTAAAGCTGAAGATTGGGGGCTGTATTTTGTCACCTGTTGCCTACCCCAGAAAGAAAAGGGTGGGAAAAACACTTAACTGCTCACACAAGCTTTTGGACAGAACTTGCTGTTTGTCATTTCATCACCGTTCAGTAGAAAAAAATAGCCTTTTTTTTTTTTTAACTCTGCTTTTAGGTGCCACATAAAATTGTACAATCTGTTTGCTTCAGTGCCAGAGAAGCATAATGAGGTGTTCAGTCACAGTTTGGATGTGGTATTGGTGGAAAACAGCGCAGGAACTGTGGGCTAGATTTTCAAGGGGATAGTCCTTGTTATCCAAGGCTGCCTAAATCCCAAACTGGTATCTAGGCAATACTGAGACACTAAATTCTCTGTTTGCTTTTTGTTAGGCTGTTACCTGCTGAACATTTTCCTTTTTTTTTTTTTTTTTTTTTTTTTGCAAGAGTCTACAGTATGGCTGGGGATTTTGGTGGTGTGGTTTGTTGTTTGTTTGGGTTTTTTTCCTTCTGTTAACCCTTGGATTTCTGTCTGCTCCTTTTGCAGAGCACATTTGTAAATATGAATGCAAACAGTCTGGAGTAAGTGTGCTTTTCTGATACGGAATACGTGGGTGGGAGGGCTTGGTGAGGTGAATCTTTATAGACCAGTAAAATACTAATGTGCTAACATTTTCCCCTACTAGATATTGGGGTTTGAAAGTCAGTGTTATGCATTGGAGCACTCTGGTGCCACAAGAGGTATATGTATCACTTCATATTCTACAGTTTAGAGAAAAGAGATTTCTGTGTGGAAAAAAAAAAATCTACAAATACTGTAATATTAATATTATTCTGTACATTAATTGTATGTTACTGTATGTGCAAAATACAGCATTATGCAGGCTTTGAGATTTGAAAATTGTATACTGGCAACCTAGCATGTTGTAGGACTGTATGAAACTGTGAACACCTCTACTAAAAGTGACAGTGTAATAACTCATTTATAAGAATGTTTTTTCTGTGGGTATGGAATCGTACATCAAAAAGTATGTTAGTGAGTGCCGGGATTACAAAATTATTGTGGAATTGGCATTTTTTTTTAATATACTACCTGTAATATATGTTGTTATCCCCTAACACACTCTATATAACCTTAATATTTTTTATTTTAATACCAATTTACTCTTTCAGCAAACATAATAACATGAAGCTGTGGATTCAAGTTACACATTAGTTCTAAATTTAAATACACAATCACCTTTTTTTAATATTAATTTCACAGTCCTAATGATAGCTGAACAATAATATATTTGTGCAGCTCTTTGCAAAAAAAAAGAGCTTAAGTTGCCGAGCCATAAATACTGTATTTTTGCTTTGTTGTTGAATGCTGGAGTTGGTTATTTGTAAATAAGTGGGTGTTTTTTGAGATACTGGAAAAAGTTGGGTTTATTACTTTGCATTCATATTCAGTATTCTCTGCTTAAATAGAATATGAAATGTAGTATAATTACAGCATTGTTTAAATAACTAATTCAATCCAGCAGATGATACGCTGTACAAAACAGTTTATAGCAACAATCAATTTCCATATAGTTCTATGTACTGCCAAATTATTGATAAAATAAACTGTATGAAATATAATAAGAGTAAGGACATGCTGTGTGTTACCCACTATGCAGTATCATTATTAACTGTGCTAAAAATACTGTGATCCAAGTAGTTTGATAATATGGGTGAGGTAACGAGTGATATGTGTGACGTGGAAGTTTTATTCAAATACTATATATATATGTTTATTTTTTTTTAATTTTTTTTTTTTTTAATAAAGTCAGAGTTAAAAAGATCTACCAGTTTCAAATACATAGAACTCCATGGTCTGAAGAGACAACCTCTGGAACATCTTTCTAGGCTTGTCTTGCCTTGGCATCTGTTACTATTACCAAATACATAGGCTTGTCTGAATATACTTTGAAAAGCCTCTGATCTGTGGATTTTTCCCATACCAGTGGAAAACATGTTACATTAAATTCTAAAAAGAGATAGAGGGGTTGATTCTGCTGTCCACATCAAACACTTTTTAGATGTTTCCTGTGATTTGAATAGAGCACCAAATCAGGCCTACCAAATCTGTTTGGAATGAAACAGAAAATACAAATATATGTGTGCAAATATATTTAGTTGTTTCTAATCTGCCTAAGTCAGCGATGTAGTATCTGGTGTCCATTAAAACGTATCCTTTTTTTCAGGGCCTGGCTTGCAAAGTATTTCATGCTCAGTGGAAAAAAATGAGGAAGAGGAGGGTGTGGTGGCCACTTAGAGGATCTGGCCCTACAAACGGGCACCAGCTTGTGGAAATGCAGTCCTTCATCATGACAAAATGAACACCTCTTTTAGGTAAAACAAATTTATAAATTATTTTTTTTTTTAACTCAGAAATCAAGTAAGCATGTAATCCTATTATTTCTTCATGGATATTTCTGAAGGAGGGACGGCTGTCCTCACTAGACTTCAGTACCTTTATTTGTATCTTGTTTTGCCCCGGGTTTCTCAACACTTTCACTAATGGTAAAGCCAACAAAAACTAGTTCCAACTTTATAGAGTAATAAGGAAAGTGATTTTATGTGTTGTTTATTCTGAACATCGTAAAAGGGGCTGATCCTGTGAGTCTAGAATGTATCTGTACCTGCTTCTTGTTTCCATGCAGCGTGCTGCACCATTAGCCCCTGAACTGGCACATAGGCATACAGGTATTTTTTGTTTATAGGTTTTTATATTATGACAGCAATTAGAGGATCACAAAACCTAGAATGACACTTAGAGAATATGAGAATATTTCTTGTGGGATGAGATTTTGACAGCATTTCCAGTAAATCTATCTATCTATCTATCTATCTATCTATCTATCTATCTATCTATCTATCTATCTATCTATCCATCTATCTATCCAAAAGGCATAGTGCACATTTGTTACAAGGGTTATTTGTTACTAATGCTTATTTACAATCTCAATTTTGTATAATTGATGTTAAAGCTATTTTTTCCTGCAGTGGCACAGTTTTATCTCTCTCTTTTTTTTTTTTTTCCCCCCTTTTCCTCTGCTGCTGCAAATGTTGCTGCTGCAAATGTATTTTGAAAGTGTGTGACTTTTCCTGACACTGTGAGTCAAGATGGAGCTGAAGAAACTTTTTCAATAGTATAACCACTCACAGGTGTGGTTACAGAATCTGCTCCCTCATCTCCTGTTTTATATTTGAGCTCATCATGTCTTAATTATGCACCCTTGTTTTGCTTTGAAGAGCAGCAGTATGTGGGTTGTGGTGAGGTCTGATCACAGTCTGGGTGAATTGTTAGCCACAAGACTGAAGGCTATGCATAGCAAACCACCTTGGTGGTTGAGTGGCAGTATCCCAGGATCTGACACACGGCTCGGAATCGCTTACAATTATTAAATGGTTTTTGCAAATAATGCTGTGTGGATGGGGAAAAAGATAATAGGATAAACGAGGAAACACAGTTATGTGGTAAAACAATGTCTTGCTACTTATTTGCGGGGTGGGAGGGAGCAGGTGGCAAAGTAAACATACATGGATTGAAGTATTTTTCTGAAGCTTGAGCAATGCATTTGATAGCATTGTATCAGGCACGGTAGCTAGCTTAGAGGATGAATGATTTTGCTTTAGCTAAAGTGAACTTGTCTATTTTTTGCCATTGCTTTTGGCCATAGGAAACAAAAGTAGAAATTACTGTATTGGATCAGATCCACAGTTTAATTAATGCTAAGTCTATCCTGACAGTTCTTACAAAGAGTTGATTGGTAAGAGAACAGAGAGCAAAGACGACCAACATTTGATCCTTTTGGAATACTGTGGCCCTGTCAGAAAGTGGGCCAGCTAGATCTCTTGGCCAACGGCTTTGTCATGGCTTTGCCCAAAGGTCTTTTTATGGTCTTTCCAGCAAACAATTCCATTTAAGACTGTATTTTTGTAGGCTGTGAATAGAACCGTATTCTTTTAGAATCCCACTGATGGCCTTTAATGATGGACTGTGGTGCTGATTTTCACGTGCTCAGTCTGCACTTTGTTAAAATGCTGTATTCCCATAGTTTGAATTTACTGCTTATTTAATTTAACTGAATAATGCCCCATTCAAGTCTGGAGGTAGGCAAGGAAGTCAGACTATGGTTCCTGACTTTCAAAGTATGTATCTCTGCTGCGTTCCGTGTTGCTCATGTGGTCGCTAACAAATAGTTTAATCACTTTATTTATGTCTTTGTATATGGCAGCCCTTTTGTAAGTCAAATCATTTTAGTCACCAGCCCTTGCAGTCGCTGTAACTTTAATGAGGTAAGGTAACGAGCACTGCAGATAGCTCTCTCTGTGAAGGTATCTCCCTGGCAGGTATGGGTAACATTTTCAGTACAGTATTCTGTGCTTTTTTGCATGCGTTGTGAAATTTGGCTTATTTGACATTGCTGCATATACATGAAAGCTTTTTGTCAATTTGTTATGATGGCACTCAGGTCTTTTCCCTTTGCTGAGAATGTTACAATGTGATTTTCTTAGCAACAATAATAAAAAAATATTGATCATGTTTCACATTCGCTGGACTTCGTTAAACCCTGCAGTAACCCACAGAGGCTCCCCTCACTTGTCAGTTTTGCCACTGTGTTTCACAGCTGATCTTCCCCTACCACTGACTCAAATTAAAAGCTGATACCAGCATGACCTTTTTAGGTTAACCTTTTTCTTAATTAAAAATGTTTCTTTATTTCTGCATTTTAATTTTGGCTGCTTAGTCATTTTCAATCATTACTCCAACTTTCAGCCATGATTACTCTGTTTTCTTTACGGTCTTTATGAGTCATGTTATCAAAGCCCTTTTGAAAGGCCAAATAAATAATTTCTTCTGTGGATGCACTCCAAGTTAAAAAAGACATATTTTTCATTATGTTAGCAATGTTGTTTTTCTCTCTTTTATGTAATCTCTGCTTAGACATTAAAGTTACAATTTTCTTTTAAGTAGCCTTCCAGGTGGTTTACTAAATGCTGGAATCCATTGGCACGTAATCAGGATCATCATTTGTGGATGTGTTTAAGGAGCTCTACCCTTTCATTCCTGATAGGAGAGTGCATACTTTTGTTGGAAACCCTGCCTCCAACCTTGAGCTGCCTCAGAACTCCTGCAGGTGTATCTAGTCCTTCAGAATGGCTTGCCTTTTAATTTATCCAGTTATTTCAGCACTTTCTGCTGTGGTATCTGTGGCGCTTTCACCTTTGACTTGCAAAAGAATTGATTAGAGATCCCCATAGATTTTTCTACCTGTATTAGGCCTGATAAATTTTTTTTTTTTTTTTAAACTAAAAGTCACCTTTGGGTCTGTCCAGATTTCTTAGCACCAGCAGATAGAGGTGTATCCAGAAATACGAGGTAGGGTCAATACTGCTCCACCCCCCAAAAAAATGGACTGTGCAAGAATGTTGTGTCTCAAGTCATGTTTCCTCTGGTTTCCTGTTCAAGAGAAGGGACATCTTATTCCATAACTTTCCAGAGGGTAGTTTTTACTTCCCATTTTGGAGGGACAGTGATGTTGGTGGGTGTGAAGGTGAGAGCTGGGAAATTAAAGGAGGTACAATATTGAGCTTCCACTGGAAGAAGTAGTGGGCATACAGCTTTTCTGTTCTTTTTTTATACCACAGATCAGGAACACAGCTAACAAGAAATACTAATATGGTCAAATAGGGTGAGAAAGGGTGAGTTTACACTTTTGCATGACTAAATATCTCAAGGGCATGATCAGCTGTTACCTTTTCTGCAGTTTTCCTCCTCTGTTCACTCCTTTTGTTTCCCAGTACTATTTCAGACTTGCCAGGCAACTGTTGTGCAGTCCCCTTGTTTCTTATGTATGTCAGTGAATTGTCCTTATGTCTTTGGTTCAGTCCTTATGCTCCTAATCTCCTTTTTAAAATGCTGCTTTCTAAGTGTATTCTTTGTTCTGGTTGTTTCTGTTCAGTGCTTTTGTTTTTTGGAAAAGGTACCTCTTTGCCTCAACCTACTACAGAGCTTTTTTTCAGTACTCAGATTGCCCTTGTGCACCTACTCCTCTGTCTATGGAGATTTTGTTAACCTTGGGGTTTTTTCTGATGGATGTGCTCTGCCTGCATTAGCTTTCATGCATAAAAGCAGTTTTCCCACTGAAGTCAATGGGAAGTTCTGGGAACCATACAAGTGACAATATGGTACTGTGTTTCCAGGTAGCTGATTTTAAATACTTGCTGTACGTTTTTGGGTTTTAGTAGGTTCTTGTTTTCCTCTGGATACAGGTCAAGGCTTTCCGCCTCCACTGGTCTTTCTTTAACTCCTGGTATATAATAAAAAGCCCAATACTTTAATATCAGATTGTAGGGAAGAGCAATCACTGGGAACAGCTTTATTAGATTTGATTATTCTGGGCTCAGAACTGAACAGGTGAGAAAATGTAGAAGAGAGTTATACTGAGTGCCAGTCCTTCCCCCACCTGCAGTGGGACAACTGCCTGTCGTGGTGCAAACACATGGGCTGGAGGCTTCTTCTTCGTGACTGGCTATGTTGGAATCTGTTGTGAGCCATCTGGGCTATACTCTTTGCTCCCCAGTGGGACATGTATGCTAAGAAGTCTTTTTCCTTTTGGTTCTCCTGATGACAGTAAGTTTCCTTCTCTTCCTACTGGGGTGAGGAGAGGTCAGAAACCATAGGAGCAAGGAACAGCAGTGGTGGGTGAAGAAGGAAGTGATTCTCTCACAGAGAGAACATAATAAGGCAAATGTAATGTTATTTTTATTGGAATCTTGATTTCATTTATCTGTTCAGATCCTTTTAAAAATACTTGAAATGGATGGGTTCCTGCTGTGAAGAAGCCTGCAAACAGGGAGAGTGATTTTTGGAATGTCCTGAAGAGGAGTGTGAAGAGTCTGCCTTCCTTGTCCGGCCTGCTTGAGGGTGCAGGGCTAGCAGAAGAGAAGGAGCAGAGCACACTGCTGTGAATGCAGGCTGGGTACAATGAGACCCCAGCTTGCCACACTTGATGCATGAATTCATCTGGCTAGAGACTAGAAATCTGCATCTATTGTTGTGGATTCAAAAATAGCTCTTTTGCACAAAGTATCTTGGAATTGAAGGACACCTTCTCGTATCTCTCCCCCGATAAAAATCCGTGCAGCTAAGTCCTGTACTGTGCTGCTCTAGGATCTTGGTTTTTGGAGCCTGATACTCCTGGTCCTCATTTCAAAGTTGCTGATGGGTGATCTAGCGCTGATTCCAACTGCATTTAGGCCCTGTAGGCTTTGTCTGTGGTGCTGAGCTTCCTGCGCCAAGGACTTTGATCAGCTTGTCCCTGCCTGGCCTTATTCCTATTACTTTTCTTCTGTAACCTTGAGCCGTGTTCAGCTTGATCAGAAGTGTTTCTGCCTGAGGGTAGAGAAGGGAAAATACCGTAGTCTAGACCACTCTCTTACACATGCTCCTTTTCTCCCATCCTGGCCAAGTAACTGATGGTAACATCTGCATCCCAGGGAGTGGTACCACCACAGATGAGGAAACCAAGGCCCAAAGCAAAAGTGGGGATCGTCCCTCCGGCCAGTGGGTTAGAGGTGAGAATGGAAAGGAGACAATCAAGCATGCTGGCTAATCGGCCGAGTCGCTTCTCATACGTTACCAGTGCAGCATTCGTTTAGGTGATACAAGAGCTGCTTCTGTTAATATATTTCATATTAATAATGATGTTCTAAGATATGATTAAAAAGTTGATAACAGAAAGCTTAACAGACAAAAGAAGTGCTTATTTCGTCTGATTAAGTCTGGCTGTCAGCATAGGTGAATTCTCATAGGCAGCATATTTTCACTTTATTTTTCTTGGTTTCTTTTTCTGCAAGTGAACCATCCCCGAGTTAGCAATTGTCGACAGCAAAAGGTAACTTTTCTGCCTATCCAGATACTACAGAATGTTTTAAGATTCACATTTATAATGGCTACTAAAGATTACATTTTTTAATAAGCATTTTAAGACCAAAACAATTTTATAAATCAACTCAGAACTTTTCAAAAGGAGATGGAAAAGAAAAAAAAAATAAAATTGTGGTAGTGGGTGGTAGTTTTCACTGAAAATATTTTTATCACTTCAAAAATAATTTCAAAACAGCTGGCTAGCTGTGCAGAAACTAACCTGGTTTGGGAAGGAAGACCAGATGAAGTTCGTATATACTTTTGCTCTGGAATTAATGTGCCATTGAGCCTTGGCAGCTTAGGGTATCTCTATTTTGAAGGGAGGGGGGGAAGGCAAGGGGGAAGTCAAATGATTTAGTGACTGAAGAGAGTTGCCACTTGCCTGAGCTCCATCCCTAGGGATATGACCTTTTTAATCCTCTTTAGTTAATGTATTGGTGATCTTTACTTAGGCAGAGTAAACAGTGCTGTTGTGAACAAAGGGGAGGTCATGCTTCCTGCATTACACTCTGACCCCGGGGTCGCGGCCTTTGTTCCCTTCTCAATGGGAATTGCTCTCAGAGGGCCACCACAAAATGGAGAACTAATTTAGGCACGTGCTGGCAGAGAATGGCAGAGTATCAGGTTTGCCTCACCCCAACCTCCGAGCGCGCAGCCCTCGCAGCAAGAGTAAAAGTCAGACAGTTTCAAAGAGAACGCCTTAGCTCTTTACTTACCAATGGCTGTGGCACTTAATCCCTTGTTGAACTAAATATGTTGCTTGGGTCTTCCCTCCCCGCCCTGCTCTGCTGCCAGTGATTCTGTTGCTCTGTTTTCAGCCTTTAAACTTTTTGGGTTTTTTTCCCTCCGCTGGACTGTTGTGAATGAAGGAGCATTGGGTTAGAAAATTACCACGCAGCAACCGCGGCATTAAACTTGGGCCTCGGAGGTCTCAAAATGAGCATTGTTCCTCAGGCTGTAAGGAAGTGTGCTGCTGTGTCCAAGCAGACTGTATTCATCACCTTCTTCATAACATTGCCTTTGTATGGCACCAAGCAAATGCACGCAGAGGCTGGTGAAGCAAAGCATGGCAAGTGTGGCATTCTAAGCCAAAGTCAACTAGGATGTCCTCACATTTATCACTAATTTGATGTAAAAATGCTGATTTTTGGGGCGGTTTCTGAAGTAGCTGGTGGCAGGATGTGATGCATCCAGGTTTCGGTTGGTATGACCATATACAAGGGAGCATGTATAAACATTACAGCTGAGATAAATTATCTGGAAGACTCGTGTAGAGAAAACAATCACCTTTCACTGAAAGATGTTGATTCTTTTTCATCTATACACTCAGCAGTTCTTCGCTGAGCAGTAAAATCTGTGAAATACAGTGATAGATCATAAAATAATGAAACTGTAAACACATACCTTCTGTTAAAATACTGTTTTTCCACATTTCTTCCTTCTATCAATAAAAAAAAAAGGCCCATAATTGCTGGTGACAGCCAAGATGTACAAAACACAGCAGGGTCAAAACCAAGCCCAAGGAATGTGTGGCTAGGGGGGAAAGCTCACGATGTTGCCATTACAGAAATAAGCAGTACTGTGATAGCAAGCTTTGAGGCTTCTGTGGCTGTCGACATGAGTGGGATCAAGGTAAAAATGTATGTGACAGTAAATAGTAGCTCTGGGACTTGAGTATTTCTGGGCTTACTCTTTCTTTGTTGGTTTTTTTCCATGTTTTATACCTCTGACTCTGTGGCGTAATGGAGCGCAGGGTGGGTTCACCTGGTGTTACTGCTGGTTCAGAGTACAGTCCTGCAGATGCTGGCTGCTGTGCTGCTCGCAGCTCTATTTCTCTCGACCCTTTTCAGACTGCTCTAGTAATTAGCAGTAAGCCATCCAATAGATGCTTCTCAGTCTGTGTCTTCTGTACAGTTGTGGGCACCTCTCGTGTTCAGTCCACCCTCCTGGAGCTTCACCGTGCTGGAAGTGGCCCCATCCTGCCTGGGGGCTGGGAGCAGTGCATGGGCAGGAGATCCCCAGCACCTTCGCCTCACCCACAGCATCCTTCTCTAAAGGCTTTTCCAAGGCAGGGCTAGACAGAGGGCCTGGGGTAGTGCTGATGCATTTGCTACACAGATTTGCCTTCTGTACCAGCCCTCCTCTCTGAAGGACAGAGCACGACACGTCTTTAAACTGGTGCAGATTTCTAAGCCCTTTTTTTTTTCCTCCTTCAGATTACATGCTATAATATGGATTTGCCAGATACAGAATACAGTGACTCTTTTGTGTAAGACAGCAAAATTTTATCTTTTTTTTTTTTTCCCCCTTTCCTCATTTTAATTTCTTTTCTTTGCATTCCAGTCATTTCAAATAAAATGTTATGCCTTAGCTTTCTGGAAGTTGCAGCATTTAAACACATGCTTCTATTAATCTACTTTTAAATTTAAAAGCACATTCAGTAATACAGCACAATAAGCTCCTGAAACAAAAGAAGTGGCCAAGCAACTGAGGCATCACACTCTTTTAATGAAAAGTTGCATTCAAAGCTGAGCCAAATGTGGAGAGCCGAGAGTTAGGACGTGAGCAGCAAGTGACACCGGCTCCAGCAGTACTGAAACCAGCCCTTCTGTCTCCTTTATTTGGTGGTGGAAATCCCCAAAGCCTACTACCTTTAGATTTTAATGGAAGCCAGAGGGGAAAGATAGATATAGTGTACACTTTATCCAATAAAAATAATATTGTCTGGTTAGTGTATTCCTCACTTATGTTATTTAGTTATAATTAATATGTTTACTAATGCAAATAAAAGGTCCATCCCATTTCACCATGTGTTCTTCAGTAATAGTATTGCTTTTCTGTTACCTGCAGGATTTGAAAGACTGTAAAAAAAGAAAAAGAGTGAAAAAAAGAAAAAGAAAAGGCGTGAAAGAGAGTGTGTCAAGGCAGTGTCAGTTGCATTTTTTTTATTTTTTTTTTCCCTTAAAGCATTGATAAGCTTGTGTTTTGTGTAGAGGTAATGAGCTGTAGGAGAATTTTGAAATGTAGATAGCTGCTTAGAGTAAAAACAAACAAACAAAAGGTTAAGAAAATACTAATCCAATATTTAAATTGCAAAAACTTTTATTTTTCCTCAAAAATATATTAGAACCTAACAATAACTATAGGAAGTGTCTGCTTGAAGGGGAAACTGATTTTTTCTCAGTGTCTGTTAAATATTTCAACCTTCAATATGATAATCTAAGGTCTCATAGAAGAAGTGCTTCTTCTGAAAGCTGCTTACTGAGTGGAGCCTTTAGGAGGTTTTTTTGCTTTGAATGTTCTTGACTCAAAACTCAGGGGTTGTGTGTGTGTGTGCATTTAAAAAAAGACCTTTAAACGTGGTAAAGTTTGGATTACTAGAATGGACAGAGAATAGTCTATTTTACTGTGTGGACTTGATTTCTTAGCATTACCGTTTCTGGCAGTGATTTCTTTAGCTAGCGTACCTGGGAGTTAAGACTTTTCTCATTTCCTAGACAAAGATGTTACTGAAATTAGAAATATGAGCTTCTGTATTCTTTTTCTAAATATGCTTTATGAAAATTGTTTCCAAATGTGACCCCTGCAGTAAAAGCTAAGTAAGAACCATTCATATTTAACAGCCTCCTCTGTTAAGCAACTGTTGTACACCTGTCTACTTTGCTTTGAATATTAAACCATTCCTATTCCCCCATTGATTTCCTCTATCCTTTGGACAATGATGTACAATATATCACTCTATCTAAGGAGAGGAAAAAAAAAAAGAAAAGGAAAAATTAAAACATAGTCTTGTAGAACATGGGTTTGGTCAGGTTTCAGCTGTGCTATGGAAATTGCTGAGTCTGTTCTTTACTTTTTGAATATAAACATTTTTCTAAACACCAGACTGCTGGATATATATTTAGGCCCACTGTAACTCAGCAAAATTCATTTGAAGTAAATGCTTCGTTTGCCTGATTTGTCTTCTGGTGAAGTCTCTTCTTCTGTCTCCTTCCATTGAATACTTGAATAAAAATAAATATGTGAAAGTTAAAAAATGCTGCATGGACACCGATAGCTGCGTATCACACACTGATGTGTGAGGGGTTCTAAATTAATATTAGGGTGAGCAGAAAATGGGAGACAGATCTCAGCTGCACCTGTAAAAATAAAAATGCCATTTCTCTGTGAAACAGCATTGCTGTATTTTTCTGCGGTACAAGGATCCTGTCCTTATGTTTTCCACTGGCATTATTCACTTTGGAAAGAAAAATGCATGACAGC
This sequence comes from Actenoides lindsayi, assembly GCA_025331215.1. Lineage (NCBI taxonomy): Eukaryota > Metazoa > Chordata > Aves > Coraciiformes > Alcedinidae > Actenoides > Actenoides lindsayi. The sequence goes on along the minus strand of WTSP01017198.1, from coordinate 7,646 downwards.
CTCAAAATGGCATTCTCTGTTAGGGAAAGGCAAAGGAGAAAGCTGGAATAACGTAGCAGCTTCCATAGAAAATGGCATTTTCAAATAGATTTCCAATTAATTTCTTAGACCGGTTAAAGATTTGGCCATTAGCTGGCCAGCAGAAGCTGAACAATAATGCAGTAAATAAAAATAATGCAGTAAAATAAAAATATTCCCCTGTATGTATGGGCTACCCATTTGCTACACGAGCATGTGTGTAAGTGCAGTGTTAAAGCAAATTCATGTATTGTAAATCCCCGCTATGATTCCGAAGTATCTGTTTTGCTTTCCTCTCTGTGCTGAACCCTTGAAGCACTGCCAGCTGAGTGCTGCAGCAGTGTTTTGGTGTACGTGTGCAGTGCTTTATTAGACAAAAATCCCCAATTTTATGTCAGTCTCCCTGATTGTGTCAGAAATAGTACAGGAACAAGGTCTGACATTAGGTTTGTCACAGAGCAGTTAGCTGTACATGTCCTCTGAGCGTTGTGAGCCGTTGTTACGATAACATGGAAGGGATAAAATTGCTGCTGATGTTGTGCTCTTATGATCTATTTCTTTGTATAGTTCTTATGCTGTATTTTAGATACATTAACATTTTTTAAAGGACACCTTTATTTGTATAACTAAAAAAAAAAAAAAATAATCACTCCTGAACTATGTCTTCTATGATTTTCCTGTTCTAACTCGAATATAACACTGGGTTGGTAGTCTTGAGGCTGCATTATTGAAATATTGTGATTTCTATTGAGCAGCATCACGTGAACAATATTAATTTACACTAATACTACTCATCCTTACTGGGCTGTTGTAACATGAGGCCATAAATGCATACATAGGCATAAGTATCTCATGCATAGGTCTACCATATTGCACGCAGCACACGTGCGTGTGTGTGGGCACACACAAGCAGAAGAGATGATGTATGTGAGTTTCTTAAAGTGCTTGTTGGGGGAAGGAGGAATTATTTAATTTCTTTACAAATAAATGACGGAAGTAATATGGGCTTTAGATGACAGCTTTGATTTTGGTATTTGGCTTCAAAAGTTTTTGAAAAGCAGATGTATTTCTAATTGAGTCAAGGAGAGTTCTCTTTTTTTGAACCAAGTCTCACTGTCCTGTTGCCAAGAGGCAGAAACTCTCTCTTTCTTTTTTTCCCCTGCACAATTTTCTTAGGAAGTTCCTTGTTTGCGCTAGAAAAAACACAGCCGTTTTCTCGGAATCTTTGGTGGACCAAGAAAAATTCCTTGCATTACGCTTCTGTTGATAAAATTTTCTGGGAATATAAATTTAAGAGTTGACCTTTTAACATTCAACGCTTTTATCATCCATCTAAAGTCTCCATTAAAATCTACTTATGCCCTAGGAAAAAAAAAAGGTTAAATTTGAAACTTGAAATTTCCGTGGATTAGTCACCGATATCCTCTGGGAATTTTCAGTATTCTGAAAAGGAAGCGTTGTTAAACAACTGGAAAACAGTTCACTGAGTAAGTCTGGAAGCAGCTTTTCAGAATTCTCTCCCTCCCTCTGCCCCCCACCCCGTTCTGGTTTTTTTTGTGATGCCAGCATTACTGTTCATACCGTCCTTGTGTTGATTGCGTAGTAAAAACTCCATTTAGTGTTTTCCTTATAAGTTTGCACTGGTTTTTTCAGGTTGTAATAAACTTCACTAAAATAATATCTTTATTAAATGATGACATATTTAATCTGCATAGATGCTGGTTCCTCTTTTTAAAAGAAAAAATGGGAAATTATAAAAAAAAAAGAAAAGAAAAAAAAGGGGGGTGTTTTGCAATAAACTTCTGGTTTGCTAGCAACACCGACTGAAATAATCATCCCTTTTAAAAAAGAAGAAAAAACCAAAACATTTTACATGTCACGTAGTGTAAAGGTAATAAAACATAAAGGTCTCTATTTTTTTTAAACAAGCAGAAAGGATTCCTTTCAGTGAGTGATACTCCAAGTTGAGGCCTTGCTGCTGCTGCATCTGCTCTGGAGTCCCAGAGCCATCACTCCACCACTGCAGCTGCTGGTAGGGGAGCGGGTTTGAACTTCTACTTGTGCACACCCTCTGATGCTCTGCCTTGCTCGGTCTGTATCTGGGAGGGGGGCAGTTGTCCCTTCAAATTTGCTAACATCCTTTCTGTGTATCCTGTCGTTTCGGTCAAATACAACCTGCGTGTCTAGATCTTTGAATGCTTAAATGTATCTCTCCATAGGGATACATCTTTCTGGACAAAGGAAATACAGAATCACATGTGTGTGTGACATTTTGTTTACTAAAACTGAAAAGTAGCAGAATAGGGTTAGAGCTGAATATGTAAATTTAGGCATCCTTTCAAACCACGGAAAATTTAATAATACAAGTGTGATGACTTTAGTGAGTGTAACATCAGAGAGGGGAAGAAAAAACTCTGATGGTACCCAGGAAGACAGTTCATGGGACATGAATTCTATGAAATACTGAATTGGATGTTCTTTTTTTTCACAACTGTAAGTGATACCTGCAAGTGATATAAAGAATGTAGAAGCCTATATTATCTGTTCAGATAAATACACAGATACTTGCAGTAGGTTCATTATTCTCTCAACATTATATTTTATGATGATAACAATAAAGTGTCAGTATTGTTCATGTTAGGAATTATTTGTTTTATTCAAGAGGAGGGATTTCAATTTACCCGTGTCAATAGACTGTGTTACATTGTGAGCTCTCAACGACACTTTACGTAGCAAATCTAGAGAAATCAATCCAAGATGTACCTTATGTACCTTCTATTTTAGCTTTAAGGGGCTAAAGAGAAGTAGTATCTTGAACTGTAAAGCTGAAGTTGGCTACATATAATAGATAGGATATTAATATCCAGCTCATAAACAGATCGTGTCCCTGTGAATTCTGCATCTACGACCATTTTACATTGTCTCTGTGCGTACTAAATCATTGTCACTGTACTATGACTACGTTACCCTAATGGGCATCCCTTTTTATTTTCTTACAATTTATGCCAATTTTTCATCTTTACTAACACTTCATTACCAAAAAAATCCACAAAGGCATTTCTGTTGTACGTCATTTTTGTTCCCATTACAGTCCACTTTGTTCAGGATTGTAGCACTCTGTTGTAATTAAAAAAGAGATACTCTCAATATCAGAGAACGTGGGTACTGGACAAGTCCTGACTAGTTTAAAAGCCTTTAAGTAATTTACAATATAAAGGCATTTTAATCCCCTTTTAGACCCAAGAAATTTTAAGTTTTCATTACAGATTTCATCAAGTGCACTTATTGTTTACAGCTTATCAATCTCTAAAAATTAACTCTTTTTTTAAACAATGTCTTATTTACTTTTTTTTTCTTTCATTATCTCACTTGTTTGTTTTGTTTCGCTTTGTTTTGTTTTTTCCTCCTGTAGCTATTTCTGCGAGGCGTTCATTTTTAAGCAACACATGCCCATATAAATAAAGGGACGGCTGCGTTTTCAGATCCCGTAGCTTGGTTTAACTCCGCTCTCCTGGTGCTGCCGGGACCGAGTCTTTGCAGCAGGAGCCCTAGAAATGTCAGGCACCGCGGAGGGTACCGGAACACCGGACGGTAAAAAACAAATCCCTTACGAGCTTGTCCAGTTGCCCCGGGGTGCGGGGGAAGGCGGAGGTAGCGGTGCAGCCGCTGAGGGAGGCAGGCAGGGAGCCGGGCCGGCCGTTCCCGCCCCTTCAGCGAGCTGCTGGCCGCGGCCGCGGCCGAGCCAGGGACCGAAAAGGTGCTGGCCCCGGGAGGGAGGACTGGGGCCGGCGGGGCAGCCGCTCACCTGCGGCTGGGGGGTAGGAGCGGGCCCGAGCGGGGCCGGGCCGGGCCGGGCCGGGCCGGGGCGGGGGCACCACCTGCAGCTGGTTGGCAGGAGCGGAGCGGGGCCGGGCCCGGCCGGGCCGGGGAAGCGGCGCAGGGGTGAGCACCAGGGAGAGAAGAAGAGAGAGCGATCCCGAGCGTGGAGCTGCATTGCCTGCTCTCAGCGTGCGGGATGAATTACAGTGTGTCAGAGCATGACCGAGCAGTGCCAGGGGAAACTGGCTGTGCTGTGGAGTTACATTCTTCAGGAAAATGAAACTGCGGTATTTTACAGCTGGGGAGCTTGGTTCCTGGCTGGCCGGCCATGGAACCAGGGGTGACTGTGGCACTGCTTAGCTTCCAGCTTGTGCATCCTTCGCCAGAGCCCGTGTGCAGTTCCTTTGTAGTGTATTTATTATAAATAAGTAGAAGCCAGTAAATAAAACCTTGTCTCAGGCTGTTGCTCTTGTGAATCTTCATGAGAAAACATCGGATATAAGCAAAATATTAATACCGTCAAGTTGCAAGCCTCCAGCTCCACACAGGAAAAAGAGAAAGAAAAAATAGTTGCAAGATAAACAAAATTGTGTCGGTAACACCCTTAAAAAAACCCCCTGCTAATGCAATGTGCTGTTTCATGCCTCCTTTCTTTAAAAAACAAATAACTAAAAAAAAAAAAAGTCCCTGTGTTGACAGCAGTTCAGTGCCAAGCGTGCTATAAAACATAACTGCTAAAACACAGTGCACTGAAGGAAGCGTTTCGACAAAATACTTTGTTTTGAAGGGAAGAGCGTGGAAATGCATCCTTGTTCAGCTCACCTTTACAGCTCAAAGCGCTTCAAAATTATCTTTATTTGGTATTTGAGTGTTTCTCCCACATAATTTAATATGCTGCTGATCCATTGGAATGAATGTGAGTTATTCAGCAGTAAGTAGAAGTTCCCAAGTAAGCTGTGCCGTGGGTAATTACAGTACTTTCTGTGAAGTGTACACCAGCTATAATTCCACAGAGCACCTTCAGTCCCTGTAGGGAACAATGGACAACATGGCTTTGCTTTTATATATATTTTATTATTATTAATCCTTGGAGGGTGTCTGTAAAAAGAAAAGCTCTCTAAATGTTAAGATATTCTTTGTGATTTTTTTTTAAACATATACTGGAATTACTTAACAGTACAATTTAAAAATAAATTTAAAAAAACAACATGATTTTACACTTTTCTGGATAGCTTAATCTAAAAATGAAATATGTTTGATTGAATTATTTTTTTTTTTAAATCATGTACTTGATCATTTTTTTATTAAACATTTCTGGAAGTTGGTAGATGAGAAACTATCCCATATTGAAAATAAGCTATATTATTTAGAAAGAAAAAAAAGCATGATCTGTTCAGAGCTGACCTTAGTGTTGATATCTGTATCACACGAAACTGAGATGAGAGAACAAGAGATACCACTCTGAGTTAAAATATAAGCAAATGAATTAGTGTACAGCAGGATTATCTATAACGAGTTTTCAATAGAGAGAACATGCGATAAGAGGAGAGAGGTTATAAAATGATGTAGTAGTATAAACTGTGGTGTGAAAATATTGGCTTACTACTATTTACATAATTTGGACTTACTCAGACATGATGAATCTTAAAGTAATTCCTCCACTTCCCTTTTTGGAATCCCATTTTTATTAAGCGAAGCTCACAAGTTGGACTTCACATAATTGTTTTCCTCTTTCCTGAATCCTTTTTTTTTTCGTACTGCAGTAACCTGAAGTTAGAGGACTTTCAGTCTTATTTTACAACTATGGTGACAGATATAATACATCTATATTTCTCCTCGAAGAATGATAACTCTCAGTGAATGAATCAGAGCCATAATTGTGTAAAGGTGATGCACTTTTAACCCTCCAAAAAGCACCAGAATTATCCCAGTTATGAGACGGGCAAAAGCCGAGATGAAACTCGTCTGTTTTCACATTTATAGCAAAAGGGAGAAAGGAAGGGATAGGTATGGAGAGTGAAGAACAAGAAGATCTGTATTTTTAAATAAATTACAAAAATAAATAAGGAGATAAAAACAGCATCTGAGAAGAAAAGGGGGGGAAGTAATTAAAACCCCCAACCAAATGCAAGTAAAATGCTATCAGCTAAGATATTCATATACTTGAATCTGATCCTTCCCTAAAAAAACAGGTCTGTCTTTTATATTACACTGGCATTAAAAGTTGTTGAATGCACTTATCACATATAATATCTTTCTTTTTTCTTTATTTTTTTTTTCTTTGTAGGATTAACATTCTCATCTGTGCATGTTCTGTTAAAATAAATACTACATGCCATTATTTTTAAACAAAAATGATAAGAATTTTAGCTGGACACTATGGCTGCTGCTAAGGCTGTTATCCAGAAATTTCTCTTGCTTTTACTTTTTAACCACCCAGAATTTATGCATGCACATCATCTGCATCCATAGCCTGTATGCAGTAGATACCAGAGTTACTGAGGTCAGAATTACTAGGTGTCATTTTACATAAATCAAAATTTATGGGCAAGTTGCAGTTTAAATATCTCGTCGGCTATGTTCTGATAATCTCTAGTATGCTTTTACTATAATTCCCTGAAAATAAATGTTAAGAACATTTTCTGCTTTTACACCATAAAAAAAAAAGGGGGGGGGGAAGAAAAAAAGTTGGTACGGCTGAACCATAAAACATATATTTGGCTTACAAAAGAAATGTTTATTGTCCTCAGAATGCCAGTGGTTGAGCATTTTCTTGAGATTTCAGGCTGGATAAAAATGTGTAACAAGAGGTTCCTTAAATCTGCCAGTGCAGTAGTTGAAGCTGTGGCACAGCCAGCCAGGTCCAAGAAACCCACATGTGCCACCCTATACTTTCTACACGCGGCTAATATTGTGCATTTTAATATGGCAAACGTGATTAAAGTCAGGCCTGAAAGCAATGAGGAGGGCTCTCATATACTTCCTGATGTATAGGTAGGAAGTATTTGCTGTTAAATACAGAACATACTGCTCTAAGTGGTACTTGCTTTTACCAGTGTTACCAGCTAGGCAGAGCACGTGCAGCCCTTGCAATGGCTGTGTTACAAGCTGTAATATACTGTAAATGGAATTAAGACTTTGTCACTATCGTTACCGCAGCAGATCATTTAAATACTGCATTTAAAAAAAAATTAAAAATCATGTGAGTTTATGTAAGAAGGAAATGCATCTTGGAAAAAATCTATGGCTCTAAAGACCTCTGCTCCATTTTGCAGGATAGTGCCTTTTTAAGCAGAAGATTGGAGAGCAGCCTCTTTGGATGGGATCTGAGAGTTGCAAGGGATCGAAACTCACATCTAGTGTGTTTCTGTTCCCATTGCATTTTTTTCTATCACCTCATGGTCAATATTTAGAGGAATAAAATATCAATTAATATCTTTTTATCCCCCGCCCCCAAAGAATATTTTACAAAGTCTTAGAAACACATGGTATTGACTTTTCCAATTAGTTGAACCTGCCTAGCTGTTTGTAAAGTCCATCAGGAAAGCAGTGATATCATAAGCAAAATAAATATGAACTAAGAGGGACAACTCTGACTTTCCTCAAGTAACCATGTAATCCCTTTTTTTCTTACGGTAACGTATTTTCCACAAAGACGATGACTCTTCAAGGTTGAATCCTGTACAGTCCCCTTTTTTTCCCCCCCCCCCCCCCCCCCCCCCCCGGCCAACCACACCCCTCTACCCCCTTCTTATTCTGCAGCACCCCAAACCACTTTCTTGAAATACCCAACATAACACAAGGAATAA
>WTSP01017197.1:0-12777 GCA_025331215.1 Actenoides lindsayi | reverse complement strand
TTCAGCAAATTTCACATCTTTTAGACAAGACATATTGAATCTCAGGGCCTGGGATTTGATTGATCCCAATGTAGAGGTAATATGTTATCTTGTTGCAGCAATATCTGACAGGCATTTATTATGGATTTTAAAAGGATAAGGAGTCTAACACAACAGCTACAAAAGTCTGTGAAATCCCTAAAGGTCATATCCAGGGAAGAACTTTGAAACAAAAAAAAGCAATTCTACTATTAAAAAATAATGATCTGTTGCAGAACAAAAAGACCACATATGGTCTGATCCACTAAACGGGATGGGATTCAGATAATTATGAATTTATATTAACAACATAAGGAGGGCAGCAGAGGGATTCAATTATTATGCTTAATTGGTGAGGGGATACCAGAAAGTGCTGTATTATATTGTATTGGGGGTAATTTTAAATAAATATTAAGAAAAATTTATTCAGATGAGAATCAAGAGGGTGAGGAAAAGAGCATATCTGGTGAATTGGAAGACAGTAATTAGTTATTCATGTGAGATGCTAGGGGCTATTAGCCTGAGTGACCTGTTAGCTTTCTATTTCAGATGGTTACAATTTGCTTAGAGAAAGTGTTAACATACTTATCAATTAGTTACGACATTTCTTTTACTCCTAAGATGTTTTGTAGTTTTGCTCTCTTGTGTAATAATGAATAACAAGTAAGTAAAGAAAAGTGTTGCTATATAGAAGTATATAAGTTAATGCTGTATCAACTGTTCAGGAACAGAGCAAATTTAGATTACAGAAATTTAGCCTGAATACTGTTTGTTTGGCTCTTTTTTTTGTTTGGTTTTTTTTTTTTTTTTTCCTGTCTTTCTATATTTTAAAGAGACAGATACATTTCAGTTATAAGTAAAATTATTAATAGATAATCATACTTCTTATAGCACTTGCTCACTGTACGTCTCAGGATAGTAAACTTTGGACTGTGAGTTAACTATTATTTTCAGTCACTGAGAAATTTTCAAATTGTCTGAAAGATTCTGTAAACTATATTTAAGGATTTCAAAGCTACCTTGAAGATGCACATGCAACAACCACATTCATTCCTGGGTAACAATGGTTTCAGATCTTCTCAGCAGCGTTCAGATCTCAGTATACATTCAAAACATGTTTTTAAATAAAACAGAACTTCATAGACTTAAATGTGCATTAATTAAATCACAGACTTGTTTCTGCTCTACATAGCTCATACTGATTTCTTTTCTCATGCCTGAAATAAGTAAGGTGCCAAAAGCTTTTAAATACTGATATGATGGCTGACTTTATACTGGAATGATGAGGAGTGCTTACAACCCCATCCTGGCAATGTGTTGTGTGTGTGGTAATCTCCACCTGAGCTGTAACACACCTAGATTACAGCTGGGCAGAATCTAGTGTTATATGCCATCATGTCTCTACCTCCAATAACACTCTGATATGATTTTTTACCAATTAGAGACATAAACCAGTTTGAAAGTCAATAGAATTCTTGTTCCAGTGAATAAATATCTGGGCATACTACCATCTGAAGCATCTGCTTCTGAAAATATGCAAATTTTTTAAATTTTTTTTTAAATGATTTACTGGGCGTGTCACAGAATGTCTTAAAGAACTTATGAAACTGCTCCCTAAACTTTGCTGTATTAAACAAAGAACTTTCTGAATACAAAGAGAACTTAAGTAATGTACAGTTAGGCTTGCCAGTCTGGTTCTTTGATGTAATACACAAATCATCCAAAGAAAGTGTAAAAGAATATCTCTATAGGCTAATGAATAGCAGCACATAATGACTAGATCCTAGAAGTTTAGATCATCTTTTTGTAGACTTTTCCCTTCTATACACGTACCTCACTTGAAAATCAGTAGTACTATTCAACTACTGAGTTGTATTTCAACACAAAACCCACAATCAAAGTAGCAGGTGACTTTTGTATAAAACTACACTAGCTTCATCAGTAGATGTGTAAAAATATCAAAATTGATAAACAAACAAGTGTTGGGCCAAAGGCTTTCTCCAGTAGCTAATAGAAAAAGTCACACTGGCCAGTTATTGAGTTTTAGTATTATAAAATGGTTTATTCTCTGCATTAGGCTTTGAATGGTCAGAAACACATGGAGAAAAATGCTTTTGTTGGGTTACTGAGTGGTCCACCATGCTGCTAAATCATTTAGTGTATTTGGTTTTATTTTTGAAGTAAGTGAGGTAGTCCCACAGGGCATGAAACAAACACAGCAGCAGCACTTCAATTTTAATAGTGTCTGACATCCAGCCCAGATTGCCACCCATTCTTCACAGCTGGAACACAGCTGGTCCAGAAAGAGATGCAAGGTGGTTTGTTCTAAGGCTGATGGAATGGCAGCTATCCTATTCATATGTCAAGGTATGTTCTGTGATTGCTGTCAGACGCAATCTCGTTCAAACCAATGCTGGGCAATTATGAAAGATGAAAACATAGAGACAAAGATAAACTTTTGCATAGTTCCTCTCTAACATTTAGGGGAAAACTGAGGCCAGTTCAATACTACTCTTACTATACACATCACCAGCTCCCTTGAAGCTGAGAGTTTACTTTAACCTGTGATTTGAACTGATGCATATAAGCTGCTTGAAGCCAATTAGTGCAATGTAATCACAGTAGCAGTGGTAGCACTCTACTTCCAGCAATGTGTGCTGACAGCTTGCTAAAGGGTTACAGGAAGGAAGGAAAGAAACCTTAGTTTAAATTTGGGTCAACTTCTTACCATCTAGCACCTTGGGCTGTGCTTCTGCAGGGTGCAGTGCTGAGGTAAGCATTTGTCTGCTTTGATGTCCATGTTACTCAGGCATTCATAGGCAGAGGAGCTGTTTAAAAAGAAAAAAAAACCCAGTAATAGTTTATTAGGATCTTTGAACTTGATAAAACTCACTTGGGGAAACAAATCCCTCAGACAGACTGTTTAGCTGCTCTCTGTTTGATGAAGTGAGTTTCCATTGCAAGGGTCCTTGCAATGATATCTTCAGCTGGCTTGGGTGAGACTCCTCAATCTCCTGCTTTTCTCAGGTCTTACCTTCCAGCTGGTCCATGGTCCTGTGTGACTACTCCAGTACAAGTACGGTCTACCACTATATAAAACCTTATGCAACATTTAAAATATCTTCTAACTGTCTTAATCATGACATACAAAAGATCTCCTATCTTAGCCATGTATAAAACACATCCCTTTGTGGCCATCCTGCACCTGCATTAACAGTTGCTGCTGTTGCTCATGTAAAAATCTTATCTAAGTACAATTTAGCTGATTCTGCATAATGAAATTATTGCATAGGGCAGTTCATTCTTGTTTGGATGAATGTGAACCAATGCCCAGAACTGTTGCTGTTACTGTGTCCCTGAACTCTTATTTTTTTTTTTTAGCAACTGTTACACTATCCTAACCTGTGTGTGAATAACTACAACAATGACACTGGGACTCAAATATCCAAACAATATGCAGTGACTTCATCCCTCCACCATGAAGAGCTATTATTTGCTCCATCTGTCATCTGCTATGGACCTCATTCCTTCTGCTGCCCAAACCTTTCTCCATCCACTTATGAACTAACAAAAAGATACTCTGAATATAGTTCTTATTTTTAAAATTATAATTCTGTTCCAGATAGCTTCACTTATTCTCTTTTAGAAGTCTGTGTTAGTTAAAGAAATACAGTCCCTATAGTCTAGGCAGACAATTAACCCTGGTATCCCTAGAAACATATGGTTAGTATTTCCCCGCAGGAACCAAGAATAACTTAATTAGAAGTTCAGCTTAGGAAGTGCCTGCCTAATGGTAACAATGTTAATTCTTCTTTATGATATTTCATACAAAGTCTCTCCCAAAATAGTTTACGGAGTTAAAATATATCTATATATCCCAGAGGAAAAGAGAAATTAATAGGTTTAAGTAATGATGAAAAGAAATACTGAAATGAGGTTTAAAAATAGATGAGCAAGTTGATGTGGAAAGAAATATATGACGAATATATTCACATAACAGAGACTGGAAGAAAAAGGAGCTTATGAAATTCATTTTTTTTACATTCTAGTATTGGGGCCCAAACTTAGGAAACTGCATGAAATTTCTGGAAATATTTGTTTTATTTCCTAGACAATTTATTTCTTTATATCTGTCTTCTTCGGTATTAGTTTTCCTTAAGTATGAACGCTGTCCAGATGCATTTGCTTAGAAATATTTTTTAAACATTCTTTCAGTCTTATCAAATGTCAAAGATTTCTCTTGAAAGACACATATACTTTCCACTTAAACTTCTCATGACAGAATATTATGAGTTTAGTCACTATTCATCCTGTATGTCATATGCTGGAAGAGTGAGGTAAATCTGGTAGCTCATTAAGGTGTTAATCAGGCTAAATATCCCATAAAGGTGATAAAAATCTTTTACTCTATAGGGAGGCTGGAATTTTACTGTATAAATATTCAAATTTAAATAGGTGAATCTGCATAAAAGTGGACAAATTTTTCCCCAACAAATAAACCCTTCTCCCTGCACTATATGAATGATTTAAATGACCTCTCATAGCTCAGACATTATACATTATGGAAATAATCACTGATAACCAAAGCACAGCTTCAAAGTGCTGTGCAGATTGTTTATAGACACAAAGAAAGACAAAAAAAGGTACTTCTAAATCCATGGTTAAGCAAGCACTCTGGTTCTGATTGGAGATTCGGATTTATGTGCCAGTATTTTGTGTTGAATAGCATGTATAAAATGCATATTTGTATACTTTTAAATGTATATTAGATGTACCAAGTGTAAATAAATACATCACTATCCATTTACAGATATTCTGACAGCAAGGAAGGAGATTAAACATATTGAACATATTGAGAGAATGATTACGAGACATGATACACAACCTGAGCAATTATGTCATCCTTTTCTCTCAGCATTAACCTCTGCCCAAATTCTGCACAATGCACAAGGTGAGGAGCTGTGAAGATAAGCCTAAAGCACCAGCCTCAGCATTAGCCTACCTTATGTAAAATATTGAATGTGATGTTCTTTGTCAAACTCATCGAGAAACATGAGTACCCTCGTGATGCAGAGAAGAACTCTTACTGTCAGGCAGGTTATAAAACAGAAAATTCTTTAGTGAAAACCCAAGGGACAGTCTGCCACCTAACAGCAATTTGCATGCTACTTCAGTTTTTGATCGTCCAATTAAATGCTCTCTATTTCACCCTGTCAACACATACAAAAGTACTTAGGACTCTGACATGTACCTTCACAAAGAAGACGACAGAATATCAGGATCTATGGTGCAAATCTACAGCTATCTTGCTTTCTAGAGAGGCTATTAACAGCTAGTTCCATTGAAGAGTTATGAGTCAAGGACTCAGTACCTGTGATTTTGACTTACAAATCAGCTTTTTAATTTCAGAAGCCCTTTTTCATTGGGTTATTTCAATAGTGGTCTGACACAGGTACAGAATCTTCTCTGTACAGGGTTGAAAAAATTCCTCCTGAAGCCAAGATGTTTTTTACTCATCATTTGATTTCAGGAATTCTGTGGTATTAAGGACACTAAGACATCTGAATTTCACCAGCTGCAATTTGACAAAAGGTGTTAGGTGTTACTGTAATTCATTATTACTTTATTTTGAGGCTTATAATACAAAGGTCCTAAGATCTATATCTATATATCCTTAGGGTTAATGATGCAACTGATTTATTTTGAGATGAGTATGAGGTAGCTAAGTGCATGGGAACATCTGTGACCAAGTGGCTTTTCTAAAGACAGGTCTATGTTCTGTTTCCACCTAGGAATTTTTCCCATCATAAGAGATCATTTGGCCAGTGCTATTCAATGCTTGTCTAAGACACCTTCAAGGAAAGCTCCAAAGGCCTCCAGGAAAAGCGGATTACAAATTCATTGTGAAATTTTGGTTCAGTTCATTATTATCCTGTCACAGGCATTTAGAATCAGACCAGTAATGCCTACCTTAAAAACTGAGCCTAAAATCCTGTGTTTAGCATCAGTTAGGATTCAAGAAAAGATGGTAAGAATGACACAACTTATGTATCTTGGCAGCTTCCAGAAATCTGCTTTACAGGGAGTTTCTGACCCTGGGGGTTTACAAGCGATTTTTTTTGTTGTTTAATAGAACTTTTCTCTGTTAATTTGCCTAATTGCAGTAGAAGCTATGCTGTCTCCCAAGTGAACAGAACAGAATAAAAAATGAAGCTTTTAACTTGTCTCAACATGCTAAACAATTGCTCCAATTTAAAAAACATTAAAAACACTAGGAATTGTGAAACACTTGCAGCAAGGGGGGAACATTTTGAAGGAAAACACTTTCAGGAACTGCAAAAGACGCAGATGATGTACTTCTCTCAGGTGTGTTGTTGCCCCTTTTCTTGTATAGGTTCTAGTATCATGCATCACTATACCAGACATCACCTTCCTTTGCAAAGAAAGGAACGGTATTGTGCATCAGGGAAGATAAAATCCACCATCTGTTTCTAGACTAAAGAAAAGACTGAGAGCAACTAAGACATGAAGAGAATTCCTAACTGACATTATGTTGATTCTGGGTTTTTTTTGAAAGAAATGTATTTTTAAATAGAAAAGATTTTTGTCTTTTGTTTTAGGCTGAAAATATATTAAAAAAAATTTTTTAAGTGTATTCACTTATCACAAATTCTTGTGAAGATACTTCTGGAAGTTGGTTCTGAAATAATTACCAGCATAGATCAACTGCTCTGTTATTTCTTCTTTAGTGTAATTTTAGTATCTGTCTAATGCATTGATTATGATATTTGACAGTTATTATAGGGCCTAAGTACAACAGATAAGATCAGACACTTGTAAAAGCATACTGGGAGAGCCCGAATGAGAAAAAAAGTGTTACTTAGAAGTAGAAAACCTGGCCAGTATTACACCTAAAAAGTAGGAGGAAAAAAAAAAGATATCATATTGTCTCCACTAAGCTAACATGCATACAAAAATCATCCTTTCCTACTCTTTCTTTTGTAATTTTTAAGTGTGGGAGTTTGATCAAGTTTTCAAAAAGAATTTAAGTGTCCTCACGTAGCTGTCTAAATGTATGTTGCGTGTCTAAGCTACCATCATAGTCAGAGGATACCTGTGCATATAATTCCTGCTGCCACTAAACCTATGGCCAAAAATAGATCCCTGCTTACAAGTCAGTTGCATGTCCCTCCCTAAGTTCTATAGCACACATTAACTAGCTTTCCACTGACTCCAGTAGGAATTTAGAACCTAATTGAATCCTGGCACTAATTAAGGTGTATGAATATGCAGCTGAATCTCTTTGTTGTGGCTCAATTCATTTGTCTAAATATCAAGTCCTTTGAGATAGCTCAGCTCACCTTTGCCTCCTGACCAGCTGAGGAGACAGAGAGGGATTGGTTCTGCGTCAATCTGCAAGTCTTCTGTGAGTATCTCAAACACCTTTGTGTATCTTAGAAACCATTAGATGTTTAACTGGTTGTTCTGACCCCTAAAAGTCCTTATATCATAGAGTACCCTAGAGTAGGCTATTCTTATATTGCTTCATGATAGGGTGTCACAGAATATCGAAACAGTGGGAAATTCAAGGGCTATAATGCCAGAACAGGTTTATGTCAGGAGACTTATCCATGGTATCGCTTTTTGAGGTCACCATACTTCCCCTCAGTCCTTTATCACTAAAACAATACAAAAGAAAAAGGGATTGAAAAAGTCTGGGAGTAAGTGATAAAGAAGGCTCATGCAGCTTGCTTGGTAGTGTATCCATATAGATCTTCCAAAGATTGGAACATGAAAAGGTCATATAATTTACAAGATGACTCCATTTGCATTATCTCTAGTGTGTCAGGCCAGGCTGTAAATAAGCTAAACAATGCAACTTTCCAGGCTTTGCAAAAACCCCCTCCTTCATATCTATTTTAATGATTTTTATTCCATTGCTTTCCTCCCCATGCCTTCCCAGGGATTGTTCTACCTAATAAATTTTATGTAGTCATAGCAATGTTTGCAATTTAAAAATTTAACAGATTTGAGTCACAGCTGCACTATCCTGGCAAGCCAGACCAGCTTCGGGTAACAAGATTTATTTTCCTTGTGTGCTGCCAAGTCAACCTGAAGACAATGTTAATAGAAAAGGTCACAGACTGATAAGCTGACATGTCTCTAATTCTTCAGGACAAATCCGTGGATGGCGAATTGAAATGCTACTCTGCAGCTCCTCAGGGGCAGAGGCATTAAAGTTAAATGTTACAGATGTGAAGGAATGGCAGCAAGCATGTTTGGTTTGCAAAAGAGCTTGTGGCTGTGGTGGTAGAAATGCATCGGACACTGGCAGAATTTAAAATAAAAGAATATTTTAAGGACACACCACAGCTACCTCCACATAAAACAGATCTGTCTACCAGTCGGTGTGGTAAGAAGGGCACAATTCACAGGTAGAACGGAACACTTTAAGGGGAAGATCTAATTTCTCTGTTTATGCTAAAGTGTACTTTGCAATGTGTGGAGGAGAAAATGGAAAGTTATTCTACCGCTCTCAGGATAATGGTTTGCGGCTTTGGACTTTTCATTGGAAGGCAGGCTGCTTTATCTAATGTTCCAAAATTCACCAACTTGAATGAAAAGTATCCTTTTAATATCAGCAGTGATGCTTATACTAGTAAATTGTACAGGGACAGGGAAATGTCCAGGGCCAGAAGACAATCATCTGTTATGTGGTTGGAAGAGCCTTTGGTGTAACCCACACTTTCCTAAATAATTTGTGGATACAGTTTGCAACTCAGGAGAAGCCAGTGACCATTCCCAAAAAGCATTTTAGACTTGTTAAGGGAGTAAGGGATATTGCAGGATAGAAGTAGACAGTCCTATTCCAGCTGCTGTCAGCAAGAGAAAAGTCTTGGGCATGTTTAACTTACTAGTACAGACACAGAAAGTGGCATATAGACCATCCCTCTTCCTGCAGCCTGCGCAACCACAATGAAGAGTTTACAGCTAAGTTGGTGGCAATAGCTAAAGAAACAACCTATTTTTTTGTCTTTCTCCAGGCTGATGGAGAATGAGGAAAAAGGAAGACTTTTCTTCTTATCCCATTATGTTACTGTGGAGATGAACAGAAATATGCTGCGTTCCTGCCTTCGGTGTTGTCTTATGCTTCATCTGAAACCTTGGTGGCTCAAGTGCACTATAACCTTGGTGAATGTGAAAATTTAACACGAGTAAGAACAGCCCTGTCTTTCTGTCCATTGATTGCACAGGTTAAGAAATGTGAGATTATTACCTGAATGGCATGACTAATTCACATGAATATGGAGGCTGTTTATGATACTTTTGCTATTGTGACTTAGGGCAGACTAACAAGATAAATTTGTCTTCAATTTTTTCCCTTTTTTTCTTTTGCTCTCAGTCTGAAAGACTGACACATTATGAGCAGAAGATAATTAAATGATTCTGCATTAATTATTTCTGATGTTTTCATGCTAAGACATCCTAGCAAAGATCAAGGTCCCACTGTGCTCCACACTGTATGAACACATTGTAAGGGACAGACACAACTATGAAGGATTTGCAGTAGTAGAAGCCCATGTGAAAAGAGAAAGACATGCTAATATCTCATTTCCAGTATGAGCTTTCAGGGGGGATAATCTATCATGTGATATTTCTGAACATTTTGGGAATTTGCACTCATCTTTATAAATACCAGCAGATTGTTCAAATACTTGAGGACAACCAATACCATAGCACCTCCAAACCATTATGAATTAAGCTCAACACTTTGATTCATGAGAATATGCATTGCTGTCTGCTTGCTTCCTGTCTCTCCTTGGTCATTGTGGTGTCTGTTTACAATTTCCTTGTGCATGGGACTTTCTAGAGATGGGCAAGAGGTGTGTCACTTGGCTCTGAAACAGGGATATTTCAGCAGAATTTTTTTTCTTCATCCCAAGGCTGTTATAACAGATTAACTAAGCAAGAGAATTTAATTTACGGGAAGCAACTCATACCACATTCATCTCAGCTGGATGGCACAGCCTGTGCTGCTGCCACACTTACGCAAAAGATTCAAAATTTAACAAGCATTAGATAAAAAGCAAACAAGCAAACCCCCAAAATTCAGAGAGCAAAACCACCTAAAATGAATAGTTCACCTAAAATGAGTGTAGGAGCTGTCTAGCTTTACATCACTTGTTTTTCATACTATTTATTTGTCACCATTCCTCGGGTGTCTGTTTTCTCCTTTCTGTGAACCTTGATAGCTGCTATCTAGCCAAAGGTTTCTTTAAAATTTGAGAAATACTAATGCTGTGGAGAACAGTGTTCCAGTACTTACAGTGAAAACATCAAAGCTTACAACAAGAGAATTTAAGAAATCCCCTACAATCTAGCAATCATTTCAGAAGAAATTTTATAACTGTTGATCTACATTATGCAGTATTTTGATGAAATTCTGTTTGGATACAGATGCATAAACAAATGGGACTAGTATGCATTTACAGGAGCATATCATACCAAAATCTCACCCTGAGCTTTCAGTTGTGAGGGCAAATGCAAAAAGAATATAATACTTACACTGTGGTATAGATGGCTACCCCACAGTTACTTTTTCTTCATCTTTAGACCTGGCATGTGGTAGCTGTTGAACAGAATACTCAGACTTTTAAATAACAATAATAATAATATAATAATACCCAAACCCATTGTTTGCATGCAATTCTTCGATTTTCAAATAAGATAGCTGCAAATCGTAGCATACTTATCAGTCCATTACCTGTTAGGTTATCACAGGACATTTGGCAGGATCTTTAATGAACACACATCGGTACAGCATCATGATGTCCTGTATTCAACATTATGACACTTAAACTTCAAGAGATACATATAAGCACACAATTAAAACTTCACTGCTAATGTTCAGTCTGTTTTCTTCATTGCTTCTCAGTTTGTGTCTATAGTGGTGAGGAAAGATAAAAACCTATTCTGGGAAGCTACTGCCTTATATTAAAAAAAAAGTAATAATTAAATGATGTGGTCATCAACTGAAGATATGACTCAGTTCCCATTGCTGCACTAGTGTTAGTAATTTCCTGTACTCTTTTATTAATTACACTTTACAGGTTTTATCTAGAGGACACTTTTACTTCATACTCAGGAAAAAAAATGCAAACAAACAAAAACAAACAAACAGAAAATACAGGGGAAATTCAGTGAGTTATGTCACTGTTTAGGGACAGTTAGAAAATGTTTAATTTGAAATATGTCAGGGCATATGTGCACAAAAGACAGCAGGGTTTGGTCTTTTCTGAAATCCTGCTATAATTGCAGCCTACTGTAGTTTTAAACTGTCAAGAATAAAAATCATTAGTACTGTGTAGCCACAGCAGCACAGACAGCAAAACATATCTCTATGGCAAAACCCTGTAAATAGCTGACTGACTGACCTATATTCATTCAACTCCAGGTTTTATGACTGAATTGTATGGTAGCTTGATAATTCACAGCTAACAGTGCTGAATTCTACCCAGGAAGTGTAGACCACCACAGTGAGAAAGAGCTAAAGGTGTCTTCAACAGAATGTAAGAATTATTAACAGTTCATGTTTACTTCTTAGTTTTATATGCAAGTCAAATGGTATACACAGGCTCAAAACCCAACCGTGGGCTACACAGAACAAAAAGAGATACCAATTCAGCACCAAAATGTGTTTTCAGATTGGACTTCTTAATCAAATTTCATGCCTTCTCTAGCTTTTCGTTGATTGGTATTATTTTGTTTTATGTGACACTGTTTCTTACTGAACACAAATTGGTTGCTGCTTTACATTGGCCACATAAGGAGTTTCTCTAGGACTAACCACTTTCTCTGTGATATTTAATATCTTAATTAATAAAACATATATATATATTTACAATTACTAAAGGAGTTTGCACCTGACAAAAAGGAAATGAAGTGGGTAAATCACAGAAAACAGAAAGGACACAGTATTCCCACAGACATTCCAGGAAAATGTTGTGTTTTAATGAGATGAAATACATAGTTACACACTTAAAAAAGAAAATGATAAGCTACATTTACTGCTTGGAAGACTTTCCCTATTGACTCTAAGCAGCACCCAGGATTGTGCTGAATCTGATAAGGAGCTTCAGAGTGTCATTTAGGGTTATGTCGTTAGCTTATAGTGTCTAATGACACAAGGATATTACATTGTCTGTGGGGCTGATACTTGCTGGGTAGTGGAGTATTATTACTAACAAGCATCTGCGATATTCCTCTTTTAATGGCCTATTTTATATCAGTGAGGCTGAAAGAAGGGCTGATGTGTATGGCAGACTCTGACTCCTTTGCTTTTGATAAAACCCTGACACTTTAATGATCTCAGATGAAGATTCTGCTGCATCAGCATGAAACAGAAGCCTAGCACAAGTCTGTGCACACTGCCCTTGTTTATATCTGCTGATGGAGTTTATATGCTTGGTACACTGTGGTTCTGGCAACAGTCCTGGCCCACACCTTTCCCTTTCTCATGTTACTTAGCTCTCAAGAACCTGTTCAGGCTGTTTAAGGCTTCAAGTTTATGTTGATATGCCTCCTATCTTTTCAGCGCTCCTTCCTGGCTTACTCCAGGGACCTTGTTCATTTCTCATTTTTTTTTCAGTAAATCGGATAACTCACAATTACTTTATAAATAGGCTTTTCTTTCTTTCTTTCTTTCTTTCTTTCTTTCTTTCTTTCTTTCTTTCTTTCTTTCTTTCTTTCTTTCTTTCT
>WTSP01017195.1:65384-133716 GCA_025331215.1 Actenoides lindsayi | reverse complement strand
ATACAGAATATATATGTATACAGAATTTAAAAGCTTCCTCTGCAAACTAGCCCATCACTTTAAGCCACTAGAGATAAAACCTATGAATTAATAAATTATATGATTATACCAAGAAGACTAAGACGCAAGTCATGACAATACCAGTACCTACTACCTATGTCACTCAGGGTGAGGAAATGATTGAAATAACTCCAGAAGTTAATTACATGGAATACAAAACTCCATTTTGTGTCAAGCTTAAAGAATTTCAAATGGAAATGAAATCTTGGGGTATACAGACTGTATCAGCAGTATATATATAGAATTAGACTGTCTGTGTTACAATTCCCACCAGGATTCATGGGAGTTAGTCTTCCAGGCCAGTACTACATTCATACACTTTCTTGAATTTCTTTTAGCTATTCAGCTGGCAAATAAATAATGTAAGGGATATAGTCTGCTTTCCCTTCTTTTAGAAAGGCTGGCTTATGTAATAACACCTGTTAACATGAGTATAAACATAATGTGGGCAGGGAATTCTCCCTGTATTACTTAATACTCATTATTTTAATATTACAATTAATATTTTTACTTATTTGTACCGTGATATACCTACACGTCTTAATATTGGTCATTAAACCAGGTACTGTACAACTGAGGAATTGCAAGGCAACTTCTGCCCCAAAGCATCTACTGTTGAAGACTGAAATGAAGAAAAAATCATAAGTGTTAACTTCATTAAGTAACCCAAAAATATCTTTAAAGCATAAACAAAAAGAAGAAACAAAATCAAAGTGTTTTGTAACTATCAAAGCAATGAACATTTCTTAAAAAATGTGAAAGAGGAGCCTCCAACATACTTTTGAACTGGCCACAACATAGTCTTTGAACTCTGTTTATACCAGTTCAATTTCCTTACCCCTAAAACTGGAAAACCGGGGCTCCTACTTCTTTTTATCAAAAGTGGGAAACCCATCTTTGACTCCTATTATTCCCTCTGAAACATTTTGATAAGTTTGTACAAATATCAGTGTGGGGAAAATGTAAGCATTCATTGTTTTCAATTTTAAAAGCAAATTTTACTTGAATACTTTCACTTAAATACAAGTGAAGGTACACTATATTCTATGAAAAAGCAGATGGGAAAGACAGAGAGAGAGAAAAAATAAATGCATACATACATACATACATACATAATTCTTAGATGTCTTAAGGTCTACTTATAGAAATACAAACCTGGAAGTTAAAACTAAGGAAAACATACATTATCAAATTAAGAAGCAATAACATATGTACCAAAATAATTTCTCTAAACAATTAGCAGAGAGAGGGCAAAAGTTTGATCTAGACATATATGTGCAACAATTCCATAACAGGTGTCGTGTGATTTTCTGACACAGACTATTTTGCATGTCCTCATAACATGGAGAGCACACTACTGCCATATTTCCATTTTCTCCTAGTGTTCTTTTATCAGTTGTTGCAGGTATTTTTTTTCATGTTCCCTGGACAATATTCTTTTTTCCCTAGTTAGAGAACCAACTTTAAACACCAAAACATTAAAGTACTAGAAGGAAAAGAAAATAGCATGAAAATGTCTCCTAAAGTCCTTTAAATTCCAATCTTAGGTGTAGCTTTTCCATATTTAATCAAAAGCATTCAGGTGTCTAATCTGAAAGAATTTAGCAGGGAATTGCATGTCCTCTATCAGCAAGATGCAGTCCTTCAAAGTGCTTTGTGCATTGACCTTAACAAATCAGAGTGCCAAGGAACTGAGGATTCTGACTGAAGCAGGTTCTGACTTCTTGAAACATGGTCTGAATTCTCAGAGTGTTTAAAATCAGCTATTGCTAACGATGAGTTAGTGAGCACCATTACTACCTACTGTTTCTAAAATGTTGTTTGGTTTTTTTTTCCTTTTTTCAAATATAGTTGAACATAATCAGTTGAAAGGATATTACTAAAGGAGGTGTCACAAAGTAACATTTGTAAATAAACAGCATTATCTTGCCATAGCTCAGTGAGCGTTAGTAAAAAATCAATAGACTATTATAGTCTAGAAAATACAGAGGAAATATTAAGTAGATATGGAGAGAAGATATGTTGGAATAGCTTATTTGAAAACAATAAAGAGAAACAGTATTAGAAGATAATGATCAGAAAATAATGTCAACTACTACATCAGCTTTTTATTTTGTATGGGTCTTTTATTACAAAGTACAATACTCAAGCTTTGGCAGAAAAAATACCCTTCAGTTAAAATGTTTGCAGACGCAATTCCATTTTTCTGAAAGCATGCCCATATACTGTAAGGACTCAGTTCAGGGGCCAAAAATAGGCATTTAGTGCCATTTGAAATGGCTGATGATTTTTAAGACATTCACATGGATACGGCAGATATGACACATGCCTTTCTGGGATCATACTTGGAGGCCAGATAGGATAACAATTTAGAAGCTTGGGGCCAGACATCTTAAATGTCACTACTCATCCATATTTGGTCAATTGACTCAAGGCTTAAGTCAGATATCAAATAATTGAGAATAATTACCAACTAAAGTTTCTCAATCAGTCATAAGGAAGCAATTCTATGTACGTAAATGCATAACAAGCCATTATAGAGAGGGTTATAATTAAAGTTGCTACTGCATCAAGTTTGAAAGTCTAATTAGGAGTCTAAAATTATTTCCTGATAAATGTGTGCTTTCCATTCCATCACCAATTAGTCTGAAAATTTCAGTTAAGCCAACTTGATTGATTTGTAAACCTGTAACTGAAGACTCTCATCTGCAAATTTCCAGTTTTAAGCATTAAGAAGCAGCACCTCTTCACCAATGCATTCAAGGACTTGAGGATAATCCTCTGTAGGAAAACAGGTGCAAGCCAATGTGTAGCACAGTCTGTCAAAAACTCTGTAACAGACACCTGAATGAGACTAAGATGGTAATACGCAACTTTACGTAAGGTAAATGCACGTCACAGATCACAGAAGAAACTGTGCAACCCTAAAGAACTCTGTATCAAGTTTTAGAGAGAGAACTATTTTTAATTACATGTTTTCTCTGCAATTCAATACCAGATGTAATGGAATTTCGTGGAATGGAATAATAAAAATTATGCAGATAAAATGTAAAGTCTATGTAAAACTTTATGTTCTAGGTGATTGGAGAAGGTCATTATCAACTTCCATTAGCAGGTAAACTTTATCATACGGCATGCAGTCAGAAATGAATTCAAGCAAAGACAATGCAGGTAATTATAAGGCCATTAAATTTCCCCAGAGTTACTTGAGGATTTTCATCCATGAATTCAAATGTACTGTTTCCAAGCAGCTGCAGTTGAATATTTGGTCCTTCCAAGTTTTGGGATATTGTCTTCTTTCTTTCATATTAGCTCTGCAGAAGAGAGCCTTTATACATGGGCCAGTGAGCTGTGTAACAAATAATTTTATTTTTTTTTTTAATGTATTAAGGTACCACACACGTTGGTTTCTAAAGGTGAGATGAAGACTCAGAGTAGCTTCCCAGGGTCCCACTCTTCTGCTGTGTGGCAGGCCAGGAATTGACATGGAAGGCCAGGGTTGCCCAGCAAGCAAGTTTCTGCTGGAGTTTTCACTTTTTTCTTTTACCAAAAGTTCTATCAGCAGCTATAACTGCTTTAACAGCTCTCCTGGGAGACATGTACTATGGTTGCTGCATGCACACCACTCTATCAGGAATGATCTGATGTCTTCTGTTATTCTAGAGTTCAAACAAGATTATCATGCTCTTTTTTGGACTTAAACTTTTCAATTTGCTTTGGATGCAACAATTACTTTTACTTATTCTGACCTTTTTTTTTTTTTCTGTTCTACTACATATCAAACAGAAGATACACAGAAGAAATACGATTTATTCCAGCCTTATTTCAGAAAATTGTCTAATATTAAAAATCTTAGTCATATAAGTATGCCACTCTTACATAAGTCAGGGAGAAAGTGTAGCAGACCACACAATGTGGAAGGTCTTTTCACTGGAAAGTAAGCTATAGAAATATATTTCAGTTAAAGAGTTTGAAAAATACCTGGAATAAGCATATCTAATTACATAATTGTGCAGAAAAAATAGAAATGGAAAATATACAGAGGCACACATGACATAGGAGAGTATTTCCCTAAACCAAAACTTTATAGCTAAATATAAGAAAAGTGACAGTAAATATTAAAATGTCAGTGCTTTTTGGATATTGACAAAAATCAGAAATTCTGGTCGTTCCAAATACATTAGAAAATTCTTTTTACTGATTTAGAGGCAAGGCATATTTTACTAAGATCTTGTAGGTTTACTGCACTACTTGGATAGTAAATTAAATCATAATTTAACAAACATTAATGCTACATTCATGCTTTGAACTGACCCATGTTCAACAGAGCCTAAGTGTTTCTTGAAGAATATGAAATCTTTGCACCAATGATGAAGCAACCTTGTGCTTGTTATGTCTTGTTAGCTGGAGTTTGCACACCAGTCCATACAGTTACCTGTGCCGCCTATATGTTGTGCCCTCATACTAACTTAAATTAGCATCAAAGAGTTTACCAGAAGGGGAAATCTGATTATGCAGAGCAGGAAGGAGATGTTGACTTGAGTACTATCTTAATTCCCAAAGTCAGGTGAGCTGGTAGGCTCACCCATATACACATGCCTTCATGCACGGACTGTATGAACCAGACTACACCATTCGTCTTTGGAGTTTCAGACTGTATGAACGTACACCATTCACCTTTGGAATTCCACCACAAGAATGAGCTGTGTGTGCTATGGGCACTCCAGGCAAGAAAGATCCAACTCAGCCATAAGCACAACGCATGGAGTATGTGAAAAGTCAAAAACTGTTGCTGCCATAAAGTGTAGATGAAAAGCAAGCAAACTACAACTGAGCTGTGGCCAGCTTTCTGGATGTAAGTGCAGCTAACCCAGTAGCACAGACACCCCATGGTTATATATATGGTGTCAAAGCTGTACTGCTCTGACTGGTATGGAGTTAACTTTCCTCATAGCAGGCCATATAGTGCTGTGTTTTGTATTTGTAGCTAGAATAATGTGGAGAACACGCCAATGATTTGGCTACTGCTGAGCAGTGCTCACACAGCATCAAGGCTGTCTTTCCAACTCCTCAAAGGCCAATAGGCTGGAGGTGGACAAGAGATTGCGAGGGAAAATAACTAGGACAGCTGACTCAAACTGACCATGCCACATGATGTCACACTCAGCAGTAAAAGCCATGGGGGGTTGAAGGATAGGGTGTATTAATTATCAAGGCATTTGTCTTCTGAAGCAACCACTATGTGTACTGAGGCGACCACTACATGTATTGAAGCCTTGCTTCCTAGAAAGTGTCTGGACATCACCTGCTGATGAGAAGTAGAAAATAACTATTTTTTTCCTTTTTTTTTCACTTTGCTTCTGCATGCAGACTTTGGTTGGGTTTTTTTCATTTAATTGCTTTATCTTGGCCCATGAGTTTTTAATTTTATTTTCCCACCTTGTCCAGTTGAGGAGGAAAAATGAAAGAGCAGCTTGGTGGGCACATGGCAGTCAGCCAAGGTCAACCCACCATGCCAGCACTGCATCAGGTAATAGGACATGGTTCAGAGAATAACACAGTGCCCTCATGCACATAGAACCTTGACAGAATGATTTTTACCTCTGTTTCAGATAATACTGTGTAGGGAAAACACCACTCTTTAGAGGCAAACTTTTATCTCCAATTAGTCATTCTGTGTCCCGCTAATGTAGGCTTAAACGCACTTCTTATAGTTAACATTCTGAAGGCATTGGAAAAGATGAGTGAGATATGAAGTTGCCTGGGATGGGCTTCACCATAACTAAATTTTTTTATCTACCCTATTGGAGTTACTTGTAATGGTAATCCTGGTTATCATCAACAGAGAGAAACAGACATTTTAGGACATGATACATCTTATCATAGACACGGGATTAGAAGAATCATATCCTAAACTATGTTTCCTTCAATAGACTATAAAGGGAATGTAGACAACTAGCTCTCATGTAGATAACTGAGTTACAAATTACACGATTCATTCAAATGAACCTTACCTCTGCTACCAAATCCATGTCTTAAACTGTTACAATGGAAACATTGCTGTTGACAGATTCCTGATTGCAGCTCTATAGAAGCCAAATGTTGATTTACAAGGATGAATAAAACAAGCTGCAAGACCTCTGAAGCAACTGCTGCTTTCTCTTCGGCTAAAGGATATATTACTTTCTGTTGTATTTTAAGGACCCTAACTCTATCTATATATGGCACACTGAAGTAAAACCTTTTGGAGTTATTACATTCTATCAGGTAGATAATATGTCTTTAAAAAATACCCTATTACACTTTACAGGCTAGAGACTAACAATCTGTCAAGTAATTCATATTTCTGAAGTCTTTAATATGGTACATACATTTGGTAGGATTTCTTTTTCCCCCAAGGAAAAAACAGTAGCACTCCTGATTACATCATGCTAGAAAAATTGTCTCTCCAGCTTCTTGGCTGCATTAAACAAATGGAACTACTGTACATTATGCAAACACTTGTAAAAATGTCACTGGAAATTAAACAAGTTTTGTCAACCTCTTGAGGAAGATTTCTGGCAGTATTTCTCAACATAAAGTATTAGAGCTGGCTGGAGAATCACAACTCTCACAACTTGCAAAGTCTGATTTCTTCCTGCACTGAAATGAGCTGAATAAAACAAAATAGTGGAGGAAAAAAGTCACTGAGGGGACAAGTGTCTGTCCATCTCCCTACAACAGTCGATCACTCCCTGCAAGAGCCAACCACAAGTACACCAAAATCCTTCTTTGCCAGAATATGACACAAAGTGAAAGGATTTGACATACCAGCAGATTGCATCAAAAAGGAGTATCCGAGGCAGCCCAGTACAACGTATATTGTGAAAGTTACAGAACATTCCATACAGACCCAGAAGTCAAAAATTCTTGTATCTTCAGTTCGTAACCTTACATACAGGTTATGCATCTGTTATCTTTTCTCAAGCTGCAAAGATATTTACAATATCCTCACCACTCTCATGAATCACTCTCCACTTCTGCTACTTTAACTGGAGCACTGACAAGACTAACAATTTTTAATTTCTTTCAGATTTTTTTTATGTTGGAAGTGGAGGAGGAGAAGGAAAGCTATTTTGTGATGGTGTTTTTACAGACCAAGGTTATTATAATGAACCAGTATGCAGTGCAGGCACTAGCAGAGGATAAAAAATCCTTCTGCTAGCCTTGCCAGAGAAGAAAATATAGTATGGAACAAACTCCCCTACTATAATAGTGGTTTGGACCATGTAGCTCAGTCCTTGTACCTATGTATTCCTGCATGTGAAGTACAGTTAATAATCCTTATCTCTTTTCAACTAATGGTGGATTTGGGTATTAATGATCCCTAAATAATCAGGAAACTCTGTTAAGCATATCTTTAAAAAGGATAAGTTTATTTTTTTTAAGTAGCTTTAGCTATTCTTAGTATAATTGTTTTTAAAATTGAAGTTGCTATCTCTTTGGAATTTCATAATTTCACCCTTAAACCAAGCATCTAGACATTCAGAGCACTCCAAAGACCTATGAATTCTCTCCATACAAACTGCTGCTGCTGTCCAGGCTAATTTAAATTGTGCCTTTTTCCTCTTAGGAAAATTTCTGAAATTAGAATCTTGTCAGTTGATTGGCAACTGGCATTGAGCCAGGATATAATTCTCTGGTATGCACCATTAAACCTCACAGTGAGGATTAATTAGTACTGCAAAAGCACTTTGAAAATGAAATGTGCTGTATACTAAATAATTATTATTTTTATTACTACAACATTGTAAGAAAATTAGCAAGTGACTAAGAGACAGTTTACAAGACCTTCCTGAAAATTACATTGGGGCCTATGTCTGAGAGATCATCCAAGTAAAAATTACCCACCTCTATATGCATCTAAATCATTTCTGTATGGTGACATAATGGATCAGCACTGGTAATACAGATGGGTTTGGATATCTGATTAGTGAAGAAAAATAAATTTGCAGTGGAATTCACAAGGCATTTCTATGAAAGATTGTTTCCCTTTTATCTGCTGTAGCCATATATATGCATATGTGGGCAAATATAGTTTGGGGATATCCATGGAAAATAAACTGCTAAATTCACTTTGATTAGTCACTTGTCTTTAATAACTAAATCAAGAACCGATTACTGATACATCCTTCACAATATCTAGCACACCATGTACCCAGTACTCACAGGTTTTCCTTCAGTGTAAACTTTCCTTGTTTCCTTCAAAGTAAACTGAAATTTGGATAGGTTAATTGTATATTGTAAAAGAATCATAAAGGCTATTCACTGACCACCTGACCTCTCTTTCTGGAGACAGCGAACCAACTACACACACAAAGTACCTTGGTTAGGCACCTTAGGTGAATTAACATACATTCTTAGCATTGATAAAGATGTGTATGTACAAATGCAATCATTTGCAAATTGGATCTATGGTATTAGCCTCTCTATAAAAGCAGAAATGTGTGATTTCACAATTCATGCTCAGCTATCGTTTAAAAACTTGCTTCATAATTGTAGAAGGTATGGACCAACTTTTCAGGCACTGAAAACTGAGCCTTTGGATAAGAACACTTTTCTCTTCATTCCTTCAGATGATCCTTTCCTTGTTTCCTTGTTCAGCAAAAGGAGAGGTAGGAGGCTATGCATTTGCAAGCTCTAGTGCAATAAATGCACTGAGCCGTGAATAAATCTACACTGTGTGACACAGTAGAATCTTGCACATAATCTGCATGAAAAATGCAGTTTTGAGGCTCTGATTCAGGCTGATATCATCCCATAAATCTTTTCTTTTTATTCTTCCAACCGTGTAGCTGTGCTCAAAAAAACCTGCAGAATGACCTAACCTTTCTTTCCAATGCATAATCTAAGCCTTAGCTCCAGCAATGACTGGTGTTTTCTAGTTAAATGGGATTGCACAAAGCCATGTTCATCTTAGGCTTTTGGGTTAGCTTCTGTTTTTTAACAGGCAAGATGCTTTCTAAGGTATATATTGTGAAGTAATGGGAGAAGCAATACATTTATTTTTAGACAGTCAGTTCCCTGGTTAAACAGAAGGAGCTGCATGTTAACATAGAAAGAAGTCTGTGGTGGAAGACAGATGGGAAGCACATTCAGCACATTCTGTGGAAGAAAATATGGGGTGCTATCTATCAAAAGTCATACAAAATGCTGCTCTGGATCTATGACAGTACGTGAAATTTGTTAGCAGTAATGTATAGTCACAGAGCATGGAAAAGATCAAATGAAATGTAATTTATACATTATTTACTTTAGTTTTGAGGACTAGCAGACAGACTGCTGCTCTTTAGAGACTCATGCTGTTAGTCCAGGTTAAATCTTGGTGAAAAATGCACACAACCTCTGGCTTATACCTTTCATGCCCTTGAAAGCTACTTGAGAAATGAAAAGATTACTCATCACTGACTTTATTTTGAACTCAACAGGGAGAAGTTTATACACACTTGTTATAGCCACAAGAGAATTTCTAGAATAATTTGAGTAGAATAAACTCATTGGTCATTAATATGTTCATTTCCTTCATACTGTCAGTGATAATTAAACTAACCATTCCAAAAAGAAGATTCCAAACCTTGCCCATCACCTCCCTCCTCACTAAATTGCTTGTTACAATTAATTTCTATCAATGTTTTATGTAATATTTAGCCTACATATTTCCTCTACAGTTTTAAAGCATTTCTACTTCAGTCCACATTTGCTAATGGGAATAATTGATTCCTGTCCTCTTCTGAGCACTCTTCCATGCATTTGTGACAGCTGTGTTTCTTCCCTGGTTATTTGTTTAATTTGAGGTTCAAAGAGCATAGCTAGTCGAATATTCTGACAGGGAACATTAAGTCAAACATTGTGAAAATCCTGATTAAAAGCTCAATCCTGCAAGGTGCTGCATGACTTCTACAATGGGAAATGTGGTCTCAGCTCTCTTTCCAGGAGTATGGAAACATTTGGAGATGTTCTGCATCAAAGTTATTTTTGTTATATTTGGATATTTTTGGTATATCAATTCTGTGTCAGGGATATATTTCTGGTTAAACACAAATATATGGGGTTTTGGAGCATCTTACAAAAGCAGAACAATAGAATCAGATAGATGAATGATACTTGTAATAATTTATATCAGTAATAATGAAATAAAAATAAAACTCCCTTGGCCTTCGTTAAGCTAGATAATTCTTCAGCTTATAAAGCTTTTCAAGAAGGATGTTTTCACAGAAAATTGTTGTGATAATATTAATTCTTGGAAAAAAAATAATCTTAGGAAGTTGTGTAACAAGCATTTTCATTCTTAAACAATCTCAATTTTAAGAAAATTTTTAAAACTAAATTTTAAAAAGTAAGCAAAAAAAAGGGAATTCTAAAACATTAATTCAAAAAGGATATTGTATCCAAAATGTAAGAATAATTTTGAAGCAGTTTGATACTTATCTCTAAAAACCTTTCAGAATATTTCAAATACAAAACCATTTTTCAGTGTTTTTTAGAAAGAAAAGGTTGTCAGCTAGATATATTTCATATTACTATATTCAGAACAACACATCACCTCTAGGATAAGGTATTCCTAAAGAATATTTAAGTTTCTTAAAATGGCATAAACCAAATAATACATATTACCCCTATGTCAGCTTCCCAATTCAATTTCCAAGCCTCTGTTTACAAACTGCCTAACTTGTGGCATCATTTGTATTTTAGCTCATGTTCTGAAACACTCTGCATCTATAGTAAACTTTACAATAGTTACCAAATAGTTGGAGCGCAGTAACTCATCCCTGACATCTGTTCTTGCATGTGTGCTGTGGCTGTGGCAATTCGTAACTTCTTATTAACACTAGCAATTCAGTCATTCAGAGCTGGTGTAGATGATGGCAATAATCACACCAGCAATGACCACACTCACTTTTTAAGATAAAACCACACAATTTCTTGAAATCTGTCTCAGAAAGCAGAAAGTTATATAATAACTTGAATTGTAAGGGAGCTCTGAAGGCCCTCTGGTCCAATCCATACTCAAAGAAGTACTAACTTCGAGAGTTGTCCCCCAAAAAGGCATGCAAAAAGACAGAAAAGCTTTGTAAAATGAATCAACTCATTGTATTTCATCCATAAGACTAGAGGAGAAACCTAAGAAATTCTGTCATTCTACTTGTCAGTGTGTTGGCAGAAAGAGAATGCTGGAATCCAGCAGTAATCCTATGAGAATGACTGTCACTGCTTTGACAGCAGACCACCCCAGACTCTGACTGCAGAATCATATTTAGAATCATAGAATGTTAAGGGTTGGAAAGGACCTCTAGAGATCCCTGAGTCCAACCCCCCTGCCAGCGGCCACATGGGAACAGATCCAGGTGGGTCTTGAAAGTGTCTCCAGAGAAGGAAACTCCACAACCTTTCTGGGCAGCTTGTTCCAGGGCTCTGTCACTCTCACAGTGAAGAAGTTTTTCCTCATGCTGAGGTGGAACTTCCTGTGTTTCACCTTGCAACCACTACCTCTCATATTATCACTAATAACACACAGCCTTCCAGTGTATCAGTCACTCCTCCCAGTTTCCTATCAGCAAACTTACTGAGGGTACACTCTATTCCTTCATCCAGCTCATTGATGAAGATGTTGAATAAGACTGGACCCAGAACTGACCCCTGGGGAACACCACTACTCAGAGGTCGCCAGCTGAAATCTGCACCACTGATCACAATCCTCTGAGCTCTATTGTTCAGCCAGTTCTCAACCCACCTCACTGTCCGCTTTTCTAACCCACACTTCCTGAGCTTACCTATGAGGATGTTATAGGAGATAGTATCAAAAACCTTGCTGAATTCAAGGTAGACAACAACCACTGCTGTCCCTAATAATTTACCCTCTCCCTTGTACATCTACCACGCTTCGCTGTGTAAATCTGTTTCTCTGTTTCAACTGTGGCTGATAGTGCAAATTTCCTAATGTATTTATGTAGCTAAATTACCGGAGAGAAAAAGAGACAAAATTCAAATCTTCCAGAGCACCTTCATTTTCCTGCCTGACATTTCCTTCCTGAATGAAATAGGCGGTATGTCTGCAGAGGCTGGAAGCAGGAAATAATGCAGTGGTAAGCCAGCACAAGGAAATGACTGATTTGAATCCTTATATATGCAAGGAATCAAAGAGCCCATTGTACATGCCAATCTTCCCACACACATTGAGATTTTGCTATTAGATATTGTATTCCACATGCATCCTAGACACTGACTAAGAACCTCATCTTGATCCTGAGTGGGGGTAAATCAAGACATCTGGTTTGATTTACAACATGTAAAAAACCTGTTATTTTTCTTTTTTAAGTAATCTGTGATATACTCTACATATTGCAATGATACTATGGTATGTGTGCTTTAGTGTTGAGTACTGCCATGAATAACTACCAGAGTAATTTCATAGGATATAAATTATTACTAACCCCAGGCTACAATAATTCATGAATTCCAAAGCTTTTTAATTTAATATGCATATTTTATGTATTTGAGGATAAAAAGAGCCCTTTTTAGGCTGAGTCTGTTTTGATTTACACCCTTAGGATCATGATTGAGAAATGTTGTTTCACTCACGGAGGGAGATCACTGAATAATGTACATAATGTATATATTGACATGCAGAAAAGAGATTGTTTCTTTTCTCATATTCTAAATGCTTCTTAGTTCACAACTTTAGATATCTGAGATAAAAAAAGGAAATTTACTAACTGAAAAAAAATGTTAAAGGCCATGGCTATGGCAGTTTGAGATACATTGTTTATATACAATGATTATGACTAAACACAAGTGGTACATAATTACCTTGATAATTTGACTGTATGCTACCACTAAAATATGTCTAAAAATAATGTCTTCAAATCAGACTATGATTGTGTATGATACAGATGTTGTGAAAAATGCCTCATTTATACCAGATAAATTCATCAATGGTCATTCAGATCACAACAAAATTATTTGCTGCGATTACTGTTTGCAAGGAAATAGAGCCTTCTTCCATGAGATAATTTCTACTCTAAGCCAGTATTTAATATGCATTTCTTAAAGCATTTTAAAGTGTTTAAGAAAAAATGTGAAGAATTTGCAGGGTTTTATTTAAATCAACAAAAAAATTTAACACTTCTACAATAAATATCACCCAAGTTCTTTAAACCAAAGATCTGAAAAAGAATGAGAGTTTTGTCAAGACACAATGTAAATGACATTTCATTTTTAAGTGTCAGTTTGAAGCGAAAATTTTCTAAAATTTTTACTCCAGTTTTTCTTCTCTATAAATTAATGTTCTATGACAGCAAAAGCTAAATGTATTTTGGGGGTCTTCTCTGAAGAGTGGGTACATTCTGCCCCACACCAGGCAGAGCCCACAGAAGAAACCAAGGATGCCAACCTATGATGTTTGACAGGTTTAGCTTCAGTCAGCGGTTACTAGCCCCAACTCAAGTTTTCACCTACTATCCAGCTATACATCTAAATGAAAGAGATTGTGAATGAAAGCTTGTAACTGACAGTTCGGAATACAAATAAAAAGATGATACCTGGACTGCAGTGTTAGGAACAATACATTATTCATCCACCACCGCAATAGTAACAGCAGCCCCAGCTGAAAGGTGGGGAAAACCAATTGGGACAGTCACCTGTTCACTGTCAAGAGTAGCCACAAGAGTGAACAGCATCAACAGGAACCATGGACAATACATTAATACATTCCTTCTCATTAGAGAATTTATTCCCTTATACCTCTAGCCAACTACATTGGACAGATAACAAGGGACAGAACAGAAAATCTCCTTCTCCTCTCTCCATGGCTTATTTGCCAATGGAAAAAAAAAAAAAAAAAAGTATGATTTCTTTTCACCATTGTCAGAGAGACAACCACAGCAGGTTCAGGCAAGCTCTTGCTTGATCAGTCAGGAAAGCACCAACCTCGCAGCTTGAACTTTCAGCAATTCTGATGTGAAAGACATATATATAAACAACAACTTTTGCCATTATTATTCTTTACAAGGAGGCAGAGAGCATATCTAAGGGCAGAGTTCTCCTAAATAGCTATAACTTTGGTATTCTTAGTGTCAGAGACACATTGTGTTAGCTCATATATTGCTACACAAGCTACTTTATAAGTCTTACCATTGTGAATCTGAATGTCACAACAGAAAGGCAGCAGAAACCAGAGCTGAATGGAGATCTTTTCCTGAAAGTGACTACACAGCACAGATTTACCGACTAATACTATTCTTTTTGTTCACTCTCAATTCACACGTGTTTCTTCTCTTTAACTACTTTTACTTTGCTTATTTCTATCAAGAACTAAGATTCATTTTAGGAAAATATACTGGCTGTTAAAATATTTGTATGTGAATTTCAAAGATAAAACATAGAAAACTTAGCCTTAAGAGTGCATTTGTGTATGCCCAGGCATACTGTGGCCATCTCTGGTCAGTGAAGAAGAGAAAAAAAGAGATGCGATCTTTGTTCATTAGTGTGCACTACAGCCACAGGATGGCTTGGGAATTCAGAGTGGAGGCACTAACAGAAACACTTTCCTGGTAAAAGGTTCAATAGAAAAAAATTGTGCTTACGAAGCAGACAGTCTTTGCCAACCCAAAGGTCTGAGTCATAAGCCGCCAGAGCTGGAAGTACAAAACTGCTGCATTTTGAGATAAAGTAGAGCTACAAAGCTGGACACATAAGCTCTACCTACACTTGAAATTAAGCACGTTTGGGATCATGCATTGCCCTGGGACAACATACGGTCTGACACAGTATCACTGAATTTGCAGCCTCTAAGTCAGGGTGGCTGCATTCTGCTGGGGAAATGATTGTACCCCCTGAGGTAAATTAAACACATTTGTGTTTAAATATATATACAAAAAATATTGAAAAACGCATGGCACATCCTTATATACACTTACATGGTAACTAGTCCTGTGAGTAACAGTATCAGGTGCCTCAGCCAGGCCTAGAGTTCTTCCCCCAGCCCAGCTTTACTACTCCAAGGTTGCACTCGAGCACTTGCATTCCAGAATTGCCACAAGACAATGCTGTGGCTATTTCTTATGTCATCACCAGGCATAACTTCATTTCTTTAGAGACAAGTCCTTCCATCTTCGGCATCCCTACTTCTAGCCAGTTTAACCTTTCCTGCAGTTGGGCCTTCTTGATCTCCATGCCAGATCGTTCCTTGGTCACAAATTATAATTGCTGACCAGTTACAATTTGAATTCTCTCTCCAATAGAAACTGCCAAATAGAAACGGTTCTGCATCTGTGCCAATTCACAAACTACATGCAGGAATGGGTACTCATTGGCATAGCCTAAAACCATGGTTAGTGACTCCTCTACCAACTGGTCAAACTCAGCTGCCCAAGTACATTCCCTTACATTACTGAAGTTACCAATACAGATATAGTCAGAGGGAGGACAAATATCACTTGATCAGTGATTAAAGTGATTGCTCTCACTTCTTCTAATTCTTCCTTGGCACACAGAAGAGCTCTGTATAATTCTAACATAATTTCTTCTCAGCCTTCAGATGTAACAAGGATTTTCTTTTTCTACTGTGCAGGGGTGTATTTTCATAACAGATTTTCACCAGGATTTTTGACTTGTATGAGAGCAATAAAAGTATCTTTCCTCACAGAATGAGATACATTTGCGTTCCTTGTAAAGTGGATTAATATCTTGATTTATGGCTACCGTTTTAAGGTCTTCAGTCACAAATACACTATTTTAATAATTTCCTCTTCTCTGTCCACCTATGGATTACAATAGATTTAGTCATCACATGAAGTCATCAGAAACAAAAAGAAAAAAGGAGCGCTATCTGACAAGTTTTGACAAAATAAAATTATTGATAGTAAAAGAACTTCCACTAATTTAATTCTTTATCTCAATAATGACAAATGTATCATGCCAATGTTCTACATCCTCCTAAAATAACAATGGATGATAAAACCAATATGGTGGAAAAATAAACATTTAGGGGTTCCAGCATTTAAATCTAGATAATATTAATTCAGACACAAGCATGCATTAAAATATCCTGGTATTCTGCAGTTTCTCAAATCATTAACTCTCTGGAATAAGGACTTTATATTTGCTGTGTTTTTCACACAGCATAATGGCACACTAATGCTGACACAGGCCTTCAGGCACTTCCAAATTTTAAATAAAATCACAATTAAAATGATGATGGCAATGTCTTGTGCTTTTTGAGTAAAGAGCTGAAATGAGGTCTCTTCTTAACCTGACAAAGGATAACAACATTTCATTTGGTGCAACATTATGTATCAAGTCTTTATTATTTAAACAATATCAAATAGTATAAATGCAATATAAACATAAGCCCAAGAGGAAGTGAAGTTAGGATGGCCCCTTAAATTAATAACATAATTAAAGCATACACTTTCAAAGGTAGTTAGATATCTAATTTTCATTGAAAAAAAAAAATAATGGGAAATATGTGCCTAGTATCCTTCAAAAACCTGGGCTTAAACTGGAAGTCTTGTGACTCTGCTAACAGCTGTGGTGACTCTCTTTACTGAAATCATCAGGGCTTGTTCAGTACAGTTCAAAAGCCCCAGTTCAATTAATGCTTCTTCCAGACTACCCTCGTACATAGTAAGCCCAGGATTAGGGCTAAAAACCTCTAGATCCTGGCATAAAATACTTTAATGAGGGGGAGAGTACAAAGGTAGTGCTTTACATGGTGTTGTATCAATCTTTAGCAGGGAACCAGCCACACAACACTGAATATCTGAATGCAACCCTGCCTTGCAAGCTGTCCCATTTAGCCCAAACATCAGACACAGCTACTACAAAGAGAGGACGATCACTACAAGAGTCAAGAAGAACCTAGAGAAGCTCACTGCAGGTTGAAGATCTACCCACAAAATAATTAGTGCAATCACACCATACTTTTCAGTCCATGGAACTGTACAAGAAAAAAATACTTCCTGCAAGCACCAATTTCTCAAGGCTTGGTCTGCAATGAGGCTGTGTCTCATCATCAACTGGCTTTTCAACAGAAGTACAAAAAATCTGAGGCATATAACAAAAGACCTATGTTGGAAACAAATTTTGATGGACAAGTGGATTTGTTGACACATAACAAAAGAATAAAGACAAACTGAAGTTTTTTGCAATGTGAGATTTCAAACATGTCTTTCTAATGTACAGTAAGTTTAAGAACCTGCTGCATTCTTTCTTCAGTCTTAGTTTCTCCAAGAGGTTTTTTTTCTGACCACCGAAATTGTAGGAATTTAGTGTAATTTAACCATGCTGTCCAATTTGCTTGAAGTTAGCCATTGAGTAAGGAAGCAGAGGCAGCAGGACAGATGTGGAGACAATGTAATCCCATACCCTTTGTTTCCATAGAAAATGAGGCTAACAAGCATAATAATCCTCATGAAGTTGCTTTTTTGTATGAATAATTGCATTTTCCTCGTGTGTATATATTTCCATTATTATTGTTTAATGCAAGTTACTATTAATCTACACAGCATGAGTTATTGCCAGGACGTTTAAAAGGGAAGAGTAAAAGGCCAAGCTGTTAAGCAATGGATAAAATATATTTCAAATGTTTTTTAAGTATATTGATTTTGCCTTTGAAATTGAAAAACCTAATTTAGCAGGGTATGACTATTAATTTTAATTTGTAAATAAGAAAAAAGCATCATGATTCCTTCCCCCTATAAACT
This sequence comes from Actenoides lindsayi, assembly GCA_025331215.1. Classification (NCBI taxonomy): domain Eukaryota; kingdom Metazoa; phylum Chordata; class Aves; order Coraciiformes; family Alcedinidae; genus Actenoides; species Actenoides lindsayi. The sequence goes on along the minus strand of WTSP01017195.1, from coordinate 115,915 downwards.
GAAGTATAACCATAAATTTTTGAGACTTATTGTTGTATACAATGAATTCTTCTACTAACCACCTGCTTAGGAAATCTTATGGAAGCCTTCTAACAAAGGCTAACCTACAGATTTAATAGGTTAGTAAACTTCACAGGGCAAAACCATTAAAAATTACAAGACAGATATAATTTGATATTATTTCTGTATTACACAGTTAACCACATAGCATCTGTCTTGACAGCTTCGTTAACAATCTCTATTCATTTCACCATACATTATAAAACTAAACATGTGAAAAGCAGTCTACTTAAAAACCTTATGCTCTTTTTAAGCTGCCTGAGTTCTTAGTTTTTCAGTACTGTTTGATTACCCACAAGTTGCCAGAAATGAAAGGAAAGCAAACAGTCATGTAAATTACCTAAAAGGTCGTTACTTTTGAGGCCAGATTAACATCAATTATAAATATCAACAATATTAAGATTAAAAAAAATTCCCTTCTCCTCAAATCATATACATCTTTCAAAAGCAAATGGTGTGTTCATTGACTGTCTGTCACAGTGAAAAACCCAGAATAAGAACCTCAAATGGTCCCAGGAATCTTCTGTTCCTTTCTTGATGCTTCAAAATAACATTGAACTGCATTCAGAAGCCAGAACCCCACATTAAAAGGGTCCCTCTCCCCTAGATCTCCTGTCTAGATGTATCTACACAGTTACTACTCACAAAGGTCTAGCTGCATGTGTGGTAACTTCCAAACAATTATTTTAATTTTCAAATGGTATGGATTTTCTGCTTTACCTTACCATTCTGCTGTGTGATGGGAATTTTTCCCATCAAAACACTTCTCCCTTTATTTATAACGGGTATTTATCATAGTCCTACTTCTAAACACCATATGACAAAAGGGGAGGCTTTTTCCCAGACAAAGGATTAAAGGAAAATTCATCAAAATTACTCAACATTTCCTCTTCACTTGTAAGATCATAGAATCATAGAATAGCTCAAATTGAAACGGATGCACAAGGATGCTTGAGGCCAACTCCCTGCTACTTGCAGAACACCCTAAACCTACATCTTATGATTGAGAGCATCATCCAGATGTTCTTTCAACTCTGACAGCCTTGATGCCATGACCACTTCCCTGGGTAGGCTGTTCCACTGACCAACCACGCTCTCAGTGAAGAACCTTTTCCAATGTGAACTTTGCCTGCCCCGCCCCTGATACAGCTTCATTCCATTTCCTTGTATCATATCACTGGTCACCAGAGAGAGGAGATCAACACCTCCCTTCCACTGCCCCCACTTGAATTTGTAGGCTGCGATGAGGTCACTTTAGCTTTCTCTTCTCCAAGCTGAACAAATCTAGTGACCTCAGCCATTCTTTTTAAATCTTGCCTTTGAGACCTTTTACCATCTCGATCACTCTCCTCTGGACGCACTCTAATAATCTGATGCCCTTCTTGTACTGAGGCACCCAAAACTGCACACAGTACTTGAGATGAAGCCACACCAGTGTGGTGTAGAGTGGGACAATTACACAGAATTACACAGAATTATCATTGAGGCTGGAATAGACCTCTGAGATCATCAAGTCCAGCCTAAGACCTAACACACCACCACCTAGCTAGACCATGTCACTAAGTGCCACATCCAATCTTTGCTTAAACACCACAAGGAATGGTGACTCTACCACCTCCTGGGCATTCCATTCCAGTGTTTAATGACCCTTTCCATAAGGAAGTGCTTCCTAATATCCAAACTAAACCTCCCTTGGAGCAGCTTCAGGCCATGTCCCCTCATCCTGTCACTGGTTGCCTGGGAGAAGAGTCCAGCCCCCACCTGCCTACAAATACCCTTCAGGTAGCCTACAACTACCAATCACCTCCCTTGACCAGATAACTATGCTATGCTTACTGCACCACAGGACATGGTTGGCCCTTTTGTCCACCAGGAACACTATGGACTCGTATTCAATTTGTAATCAACACAGATCCCCAGATGTCTTTCTACAGGGCTGCTCTCCAGCCTCTTGTCGCTTGATTTCTATGTATATCCAGGACACCCTATCCCAGATGGAGAATATGGCACTTGCTCTTGTTAAATTTCATACAGTTGATGGTTGTCCAACATAGCCTATCCAGATTTCTCTGTCAGGCTGCTACCCTCAAGGAATACTTATTGTCCCTAGTTTAGTATCATCAGCAAACTTACTTAATATACATTCAAGTCCTGTGTCCAGATCATTTATAAAAACATTAAAGAGCACTGGCCCTCAAATTGAGCCCTTGTAGTTAAAGCCAGCTTGGTACTTCTCTTGTTGTGTCCTGTGGAAGGGCAGGGTTTTGATCCCATTAATGTTTCCTTTCTCTTGGGCACTTTTATCAGGTGAAGTTGTGACAGCCACAATAAGTCACAAGGCACCTTGCCAGCAGTATATGACAGGAGGAGATTGAAAGGCTCATCCAGTAATTCTTATGCAGGCAAAACTCGTGTGTAATGCACCAGGACTTCGCCTGAGTGAGGGAATCAAGGCTCTTATCAAAACCCCACTGTAGTCAGTGACAGCATTGCTAGTGCATTGAATGAGGCTTGAGCCATGTCCTCACTTCAGTAAGTGGAGGTGAAAAACAGAAATGCTAGTCAGATGATGACATACATGATGCAATGCCAAGTACTGCACCATTTCATTTTCATATGTCTTTAATAAGTACACCAGCCTACAAGAAGGATTTCTCCAGCTTTACAGATGAAGTTGCTATAATTAGTGTACCAAATATGCTCTGTCAGCAAGAGAAGTAGAAAGACCATATAGGTCAGTGATTGGGGCATTCCTCTGACCTAAATTTCATTCCCTATCCCAATAGATATTTAAAAGTTTGTGTAATGGGTCAAATCAAGAATATACCATTTTCTGAACTGCTTGTATGCCTATCAGGTCACAGGTGCAAGAAAGGGATAAATACCTTAGTTCTGGGACTAGATGGGATTTAATGAACTGAATGGGATTTAATGTATCTCCTGGGTGCAAATACCCAGATCCCTGTGCAATTTTGTGGATTAGAAGGTTTGGTACCTATAGCAGCTGAGAGGTACTAAGGAGCCAAACTTGTAATTTTGAACCTATGTGACTACAGTCCCAAAATTATTTGCATAGAGTCAGATGTGAAACAGGTGACTGAACCAAAGTCTTTTGAGACTGAAGTTAATGCCCCTGTTATCAGATTATTTCCTCTCTCTAAATTTCTGCTGGATGTGGGATTTTTAAATACCCTTTGCTGTAATGACACAACTACAAGCTTGCTCTGAAGACAGCACTAACTTTTCTAAAAAAAAATTGACAATGCATACTGGACACGCAGAATATGAGAGAACTGGGATTCTTCTAAATACAAAGGTTTCTATTTTTCCTTGACAGACCATCTGTTTAGGCCAGATGCAATCTTCCACTTTTGTTTCTCACATGACAAAGTACATGGCCATGTATACTAGAAACTAGCTGGTATTTTTAACTCACTGTGTGAGCAAAACTCATAAATATACACAAAAACTTAAAGGTATGACTTCACAGATTATGCAGATACTGAGTATTTCTATATATAATAGGCATGAAATATTTTGCTTATAAATAACTTCCTGGTTAGTCATTCACATAACAAACATTAGTTTGAGGAGAGGAACTGCACATCTGGTGCTTCAAACTGAAATAAGAACTCTATGAAGCATTTAAACCGGAAAGAAATCAGTCCAATCTAGTTCAATATCTACATGAGAATCTAAGTAATATTTGCTCTTTCATGACAGAAAGCTGTAGATTTGTGATATTTCAACACTGACTTTTCCTATCAATTTTCAGTGCTAGTATCTCAAATTCCTTGAAAGGTATAGATGACCCAGAAGTCTGAATTTACCTTCATAGGTATAGTGAGGCAGCAGAATTTCAGACTTAAGCGTACTACTATATAAACTCATTGGAGTACAAGTCAAGAGAAAAGCCATTTCTTAGAGGTTCAACAGAACGTTGGCAGTAAGTTGGTGACCTTCGCACTTTAAGATTTGCCAGAAAAGCAAAAAAATTGTTCAAGATGCTGACAGGTTTGGCAGTTGTCTTTTTTTTCTTCAAAAGCATTTTGGTCAGCCCTAATATATTTTGTTTTGCTTGCGACTGAGCTAGATATCTTGTTATAAGTATGCAATGATAAATCTGTCCTTAATCTCAAACTGACAGGGCTATCAGTCACAAAGTAGCCTATACTTGAAGTGAGTTAAAATGAAATACATATCACCGAGCAAGACTTCTTGTATGTTCCACTTTAGTGGTTTTATCGTTCTTGAGATTAATTGACCATTTACTGAAGTCAGTGTAATAAATGAAAATATCTCTGGTTTCCCTATCTTCTCTATATACCAGTACCTTCTCTTTAATTTAACTAGGTAATTGGTGACTTATATGCTTATTTTCTCCCTTCACTAATTTAATATTATTAGAATGTGACCTTCTTGGTGACTCTGAGGAATGCATCCATTTATCACATGTACTGTGAAGAAAGTTCCAGCTTTCTATTCCTACTTTTTGCTAATAGGTCTCCAAGTTAATATGAAATTGCTGTCCAATGTATTTTGTGACAATGGCAAACTATCAAATGAGAAACTTTCTCACTGAATTTTCTGAGAATAAAGAAGACAATTACCTCTAATCTAGTCTGTCAAGCTTCTGCTTAGAAATAATCTCCAGCCCCTGAGGACAGATAGTTTCCTATTAATGCATTAAATCAGCTGGGCACATCTCTTTAATTCATAGTCTCTACAATGCATTAGACTTTCAAAAGGGAACTGCAGGTTCAGTTCTAACCCATTCTTAACTGCAATAATAACCACATGCCAGCATTTCAAGTACAATGAATATAATGGGAAAAGATGAGACTATATTAAAAACCTTCCCCTTAACTACAGCCCAAGGATTCAGATTAAAAATGATAAACAATAAAAAAACATAAGAATAAGGACGCTCAGAAGCACTAATATTCCTCAACATAAAAGAAAGTTTTTTGCATATGTCACTCTAAAGGAAGACCTAGTATTTGCAACACCAAAATACAGAACACAGGTAGTTCTGGGAATGAAGAATGCTCAATACAGTTGAGGTCACTACCTTTCTCTACCTGAGTACATGTACATGAAATAATTTCCAATGATATTGAATGCAAAATAAAATGCAAAGTAATTACATACTGTTACTGATTAGCTCTTCAAATTAAGTTTTGATGACAAGGGGGAGGTTTGAGTTCTTAAACTAAAGTTATTTTACAAAAAAGAGTCAAAGAAAGTAATGTATTTGACACCTATTTACTTCAAAGTTAATGTTAGAGTTAGATGTACACACACTGTGGATAAAAATACAAATTTGTGAAGTCTAATGAGACAAAAATCTAAAACACCCTGTAATTAACAAGATTAACAAGCTTCAGGACTTCACACAGACAAGTCAATCTAATTCTGTTCTTAGAAATACCCTTTCATCTTTTTCCCAACTGATCAATCACAGGATCAAGGGCCAGTCTAAGGCCATTCTTAATTAAAAACATATAGAAAAATAAATCTGCAACCCTGAAAACCTGGGAAAAATAAATACTACTCCCAAGATGCTGAATAATCCTGCTCATAGAAACTGTTAGAATTCATGAAAAGAAGAAACTTGTTTATAATTAAAATAGTATTAAAATAACCAAAAGACAATGGAAATGCTGCAATAAAGAAAATAACATCCTGCCTTAGAATATCTTTAGCAGTAGTTTATCTTACTCTCTTCCCAGGCAACAGTACTTTAATCGCAACACCTTGTTAGGTGCATTCATCAGCAAAAAATTTGATAGCTCTTGTGTGGTCTGGATCCATATTTAGTGCCATGAAGAAATACCTGCTCACAGATTAAGTGGTTTAGTTTTATTAAAAGAGTTAACAATCTTCTACAAGTGCTGTCTTTTACATAATCTTACCACAAAAGCCCCAAAAAAGTCATAAATTACAGCATCAATAACTGCAAATTCTTCTGGGAAAAAGTGTATATGGACAACATTTTGATCAGCCTACTTGCCTCACCACAAGAACTTTAATTCATTAAACTTCTATAGTAGAAACACATGTAGAGTGTGCCTTACTTCATCCTAAATGGATTCCATAGAATGAAGCTTTCTTCCTAAAACAAAACACAAAAAAGGTTTGGAGAACTGAGCTAAAGCATGTCTAGAGGATTACAAAGGAAACCTACTGTTATTCTACTTATACTGCCTTAGATGAAGATGTTTAGGACTAGATGAGATGAATCCCAAGCCAGCTGTCTCCAGAGGACTCACTCTCCAATAGCCCACACAAATCAGAATCTCTGTAGTAGATATTTCTGCTTTCTCACTAGTAAAAGTATCTCATTTATCACTAGAATTTCTGATCAAGGGGGTTCCATTTCATCCTCATGAACAGTGGGCGAGAGCTTTCAAACACTGATAACCCCAAGCACACACTAGACTTGGATTTCATTTCTCTGCATATTCATGGGTATGAATAGGAACAGACTCACCTCTTGCAAAAATTAAGACACTTATGTAGTAAGAGAGCTCTTTGAAGAGGTACAGCTTCAGCTGGATTTGAGTTATGCACACACAGGGAGAGCTCCTTATACCCTTCTGCTGTTTTTCCTTTTAAGACTTATTCTGCTTTCAAAAGTTCTTGGTTTTTTACTATGCTCTAAGTTCTTTTAAAGGTCTTCCTGCATATTCATTATGGTATAATGTATACTTTTAAAATTCAGCATGCCTTTTCCCTCAGCACCAGTATCCTGCTGTATCCTCTTCCCTGAGGCTTCTTTCATTCAATACACACAATATAGTTAGCAGGACAGTCCTTACAGTCCTTATTAAAAACATTATCAAGAGCAGACACAGGGAGTTTAAAAAAGAAAATTAAAAAAAAAAAAAAAAAAAAAAAAAAAAAGGGGGGGGGGGGGGAAGCAAACCCCAAAACACAGTAAAGAGCTGTGATTTGACTACTTTAAGAAACATCATGATCTATAGAAGGAAATTAAACAAATTACAGTTCTTTGCCTCTTCATGTCAGCAGTTCTAAATATTTAATTCTAAAGAAGTAACCCAAGTAGTATCTATATTAGCAACAAAGCATCTATATTCCATATACTACTATATTCCATATACTATGTGGCATCTCTAGTTTACAGGAACTATCACATTTTTCCCCTCCAGGGTTCAATCTCTTCTGACAATCTATTACGTAAATCACACTCCTAAAAGGCCACCTGTCCACACTGACATATTCATATGATAGCAGTGTGGAAAATCCACTCTATGTAGAAAAAGATGAGTCTGCAGATTATGGCTGAACCTGTGCAAAGTTACCATTCTCATTACCCTAGTTTAGCATAGATTTTACATAAGCTGTAGAATGAGTCAAAACACCCTAGCATCTTTGTAGTTATTATATTTAATTGTCATTTAAAGAGAATGGTAGATTCAGAAATTTAACAGAACATCCTTATTTTAATGGAAGCTTTTTGATATTTTTAGCTGTAGAATGATGCCAACCCAACATGAAAATAGTAAATCTACACTTTTCCATACCTGAAGACATGTATTAGGATTCTTTTGCTTATAGAACTATAGAACATAATTGCAAAAGTTTTTAAATGTATTGATTCTGATGGAAGAGGCCAGCATAAAAGAGTACTTCATGTATTATAATTGTGAACTATTACCTCTCTTGACATACATGTTATCTACCAGTGTTCTTTAAAACAGGGACTGTCCTTCCACCATTTGTATGCAGCAGCCAACACAAGCTTCCTCAGAAGACAACAATAACTTGCTTGTGTCCCTTCAAGGCCATACTTTCTGCCACATGAATAACAGACAAGACCAGGTTATCACATTTTATGACATGATATTGAACTAGCACAGGCTGAGCCCAGGATCTGGGGGGGAAGGGGGAGGAGGGGATGTCATTTACAATATTGAGAGAGAATATTACCAGTAAAACTACATAATTTAAAGCATTGTCCTGATCCATAAGTGTACAGGAAATAAGGAGAAACATTTTTACTTCTGAGAGACAGGATTTATAGAGACATTATATATTCTATAAAATTAAGAGACACAGCTTCCACATTATTACAACTGATTTGCTGATTGACTTGCTAATTTGCTAACCAGACTGTGGATATACCAAAGGCTATCAACATTTCCAGTAGCTTTCAAATCTATATTATGTGGGCAAATAATTGGTACTGCATATTGCATTAGGTGTAGATTAATTTGAGCATAAAGCTTGCTTTTTTGTTTATACCACATATTAAAAGAGGTTGAGGAGAGCTTTACTGATTATAAGCATGCACATGATTTCACATTTATTTAGAAAATTCTCTTTCACAGATTATCTGCAGAACTTGGTGAGTGGGACCATACCAGCATAAAAACAAGTGCTATTGTTTTAATCTTTAAAACCTACACTATAGGTGGATAGGTATAGGTCTGCTCCCACACCTATTTTCACCCTATATATGAGAAATTAATGAAACTTACTGATGCCACTTAAACTGAATGATAAGTGTAGTTGTGAAGATGTATCAACACAATCTAAAAACACAACAGTGAGTATCAAACTATAAATAAAGTGTGGGGTATATACTGTATGTAAATTTTTTCAGGTGTAGTTCATGAAATTAGAAACAACAATTTGAGAGTGCCAGGGAAACACCATTATTAATGTGTGTGTCAAAAGGAGAAAATTCATCATAATCATTATCGCTAAAGCTAGCAACTCCTGCTGTGCTCCAGGCTGATACTAGACAGAAGCAACAGTAACAGTGAACAACCGTGTCTTTAAATAAAGCATGCAAATAATTGGCTGAAAGGTGGTACAGAGGAGGAGACTTTTTTCTGTCTTTCTTCCTTTTTTGCACAACACATCAAACCTGAGATTTAACACACATGAAGTCAGACAACAGACAAGCACTGGAAAGAATAAAGTGTACAAGCTTTCCCTACAATTAATTTTTGTCTTTTACTGAAAGAATTATGTAAAATGAAGTTGCACTATCCCAGGACTTTAAAGTTCACTATAAAAATTTCTACAGAAAAAAAAAGAATAAATAAAAAGATATTCAAAGAAGCCCTGAATAATTTCTGCAACATAACTTGAAGCTAAGATTATAATATACATCGTTTGTTCTTGCAAGACACCTTTATTTCTGTAGCAAATGCAAAGGAAATGTCACGTTCTTGAACTTCAAATATGAGGTCACTCACAGATAGGAAACATCACTGTTGCTTCTTTTTGACATACGCTTCTGCAATACAGTAGCAAAGATGATAATAAATATGATAATAAATGTGGTAATCTTATTTTTTGAAAAGGTGAAAACATAGGTCTGTTTGTCTTAAAAGTTTTGACCTGAACAGTTTTACCTGATTTTCTTTGTATAGAATTCAGAAAAGCAAAGCAAATAAATTCTAATTCATAAGGAACCCAATTACTCTGGATAAAGTATGAAATACCAATGTGTTTCCTGTATTTATTTCACATATACACAAACTTATATAAATTGTGTATAAACTGACAATGGGCTACTGCCTTCAGTGACTTACACTAACTAAACATTTGGCTATCCACATTTAATTCTGCATGAAAATATGACTACAAATTCATTCATTTAAGCAATGCTGCACTGCACTTAACATACTAATTCTGTCCATTTATTCAGGTTTTTTACGCTCCTTCACATCCCGCAGCATTGCCTGGAACTGTGATACAGAATCCCCTTCTGAGACTCAACATCAAAGTCCACAAGTCAGATAGAGTTCCAACTGACATTCCATTTTGAAAATTGCATTCTAAGACATTCTTTATTTTATCAAGGAAGTTTTCTTTGAAATTTTTTCTACCAAGATGCTGGCAATCACTGCACTGAGGTAAAAACAACTATGTAAACCAGAGAGATTTGCTATCATGCACTCCACTCTTCGTGACAATTGATACTATAAGCATTTTTTGAGTAATTTCTCTCAAGATGTCTACCACATGTGTTAAAGACTTGCATGTGTGTGTGTGTGAGAGAGATTTGTAGTTCATATTTGAATGATTTTGCACTTAATCTATAGTGTACGCTGTCAAATGGAAGCTGTAACTAAGAATCATCACTCTGAAGAGCTAAGATTCATTTGAAAAGCTGAGAAATCAATTTAAGACACCACTTTCATAAAAGTTGAAGTTTATGTTTCAAAATGAGCTCCACCAAACCAAGCAAAACATAATTTTACATTTTTTAATAACAGTGTTTCTTGACATATAACTAGGCAGCTCTTTGGTCTCTTTATTGTCAAATATCTACTATTGTAAAGCAAATCAAAGTCTCCCTTGTCTTAAAAATGTGGGGCTTTTGTGAGTATTACTGTATATCAAATTCATCAAGGCTTCAAAAGATGTAAAGACTATCAATAGTTCAAGAGGTGATATGGCAAATTTTCTTTCTCCATTCTAAAACTAAAGAGAGACAGGCAGTTCATATATTCAGTGGGAACTGAGTGTTTGCATGCATCCTGACAGTTACCATCACCTTTTATGTGGTAGCTACATAGTCAGAACACTTGCTGTCCTCTACTTGCAACATTTCAACTCAGTCTTCCCTTTGCACAGAGTTTCTAAACCATTAACCAATAAATGAGGTCTAGATGAGGAGGATTTTAAGTCCTTCGTTTAACTTCGGATGTTGTCGTACATATTCATGATACACTGTTATTAAACGCTAAAAAGATGAGGCCAGAGATACAGCATAGAATACAACAGTACAAATTAAAACAATAATACTAAGTTACAATGACTGAAATGTTAATTACCTGAAGTGATGGAAAAGCAAAATTAAATTATTGCAAAATTAATCCTTTGTGTCTTTATAGAGGTATTCTCTGTTAATGTATAGAAAGCAGTAGACGAAGAGTAAATAAGATGAAGCAAATCCATATTTTCCTGTTTGGACAGCTAATTCTGAAGAGAGGAGTCCTGAGTTCCAGTCCCTAGTCCCAAAATTGGTTCTGTTTTTAATATTTAAAAGTAATCAGAAAAACATACCTATACATCGCATCTTAACTGTCATATGTACAGCAATGTTCTTTCAAAGCACTGTATTAATATTATCACAGTTTCGCTCATGATGTTACCCTTCAAGCATCAATGAGGCTGTAGTGACAGACTCTGGCTGTAGTAGCTTCCCACAGCAGCACTGACATCACAAACATCCAGTGCTATGCACAGTTAGCAAGGCATGGGCAAAATCTTCACATTGGTCCAGTCTGGTTTTCTTGTCCCATGATGAGTAAGTCCTTGGAGAAAGAAGATTGTCTTTGTTTCTCAGACAAGCTAATGTCAGTGGGAAGGCAATTCCATTTGGTAAACAAAAAAATAATACTTGACAAAAAGTGCATGCTGTTACAGAGATATATTTTTACACTTAGCCAGGGTGTTTCCAAAGAAACAGCAGAGATCACACATGAAGCATCTGCCTTCATGTAGAAACATCATAAAGAAGCTCATAAATAATTCATTTCATCAGTGATTACCAGTGTCTCCATAGAAAGCCTAATGCCTCCAGGGCTGACAATTTTCCCCCACTTTCTTCCTCTCTTTCTTCATCTTTTCTTCCTTTTATCACCCTTCCTTTTCTGCACGTGCCAAGAACATCTCAGTTATCAGATGGGACATGAATCATGTAGTGTCAACGCCAGGGCCCTGCATGCATCAACTGCTTTTCCCCCTTCCCAGGGCTTTCACCCCCTCCAAACTTCTTCCCACTGTTTGTTTGTGTGTGTGGAGATAGGGCTTTTTCCCATCTGAACAATTACTATTAATAGAGTTATTGAGAGTAGCCCTGTGGAGGACTTGAGGGTACTGGTGGATGAAAAACTGGGCATACACCTGCAGTGTGCATTTGCAGCCCAAAAGGCCAACCATACCCTGGGCTACATCAAATGAAGTGAGGCCAACAGGTCAAAGGAGCTGATTCTGCCCATCTACTCTGCTCTCATGAGACCTCAGCTGGAGTACTGTTTCCAGCTTTGGACTCCTCAGCACATGAAAGACCTGTTAGGGTGGGTCCAGAGGAGGGTCACAAAAATGATCAGAGGGCTGGAACAGCTCAACTGTGAAGAAAGGCTGAGAGAGTTGGGATTGTCCATCCTGGAGAAGAGAACGCTCCAGGGAGACCTTATTGCAGCCTTTCAATGCTTAAAGGGAGACTATAAGAATGATGGGGACAATCTTTTTAGCAGGCCCTGTTGCAATAAGACATGGCGTAAAGGTTTTAAACTAAAAGAGGGGAGATTTAGACTAGATATAAGGAAGAAATTATTTTAGTGAGTGTAGTGAAACACTGGAACAGGTTGCCCAGAGAAGTGGTAGATGCTCTGTTCCAGGAAACGTTCAAGATCACATTGGACAGGGCTCTAGGGAATGTGCTTTAGTTGAAGATGTCCCTGCTTACTGCAGGAAGGTTAAAGTAGATGACCTTTAAAGGTCCTTTTCAACCCAAAACATTCTATGATTCTATGATTCTATTATCCATAAATATGTAGAATGACTACTTTTTTCTCCATACTCTAGCTACACTATGTTAGTTTTTCCGTAAGCGTTTTGTTCAAGGCTGTGAGTATGATTAAGTGGTTGGAGTCTCTGAACTACAAAGCAAGGCTGAGAGAGGTAGGACTGTTAAGCATGGAGAAGAGAAGGGGATCTTATAAATTTTTGTAAATACCTGATGAAGAGAGTAAAAAAGACAAACTCAGACTGTAATCAGTGTCACTGAGTAACAGAAGAAGGAACAGGTACAAACTGAAACACAGAAAATTCCACGTAACTGTAAATAACTTTTTTGCTGTGAGAGTGGTCAAACACTGGAGTAGGACACCAGTGAAGGCTCTGGAGTCTCCATTCTCAGATATCTTGAAAACCCAGATGGAGAAGGGCCTGAGCAACCTTCTCTGGCTAACACTGTTCTGACCAGAGGGGTTGGCAAAGAGACCTCTAGAGGACCTTTTTCACTTCAATCATCCTTTGATTCTGTGATTATTATCATTCTTGTTACTTCTTTGCTGAGGCATGAGATGACCTTCCTATGTATTTGACTAGAATAGAGAAATTTCACTACATAGATGATACTATTATCTTTAGTTGCTTGAATTTATGTAACTCAATGATAGTAAAAGATTAAAAAATAAAAAAGAACATTTTCATTTCCAGTATGGACTGTCCTGTACTCTATGCATACAGATACAAGGTCTGACATCTACTTGAAAAGACTGCACAATTCTGACTTGTACTTTTCAGAGCAGATTTTATGGTCACTATAACAAGATGCAAATCTAATGAGATAGTGTTTGTATATTATATTACATTGTATGTCCAAAGTATTGTTTTTCTGCATTCAAATTAAATTCTCTTTGCTAGAAAAAACATTTTGGCCTCTCATAAACACTGATGATGTTTCTTTTCCAATTGTCCGTGTTTAGGATGTCTCTGAAATCACTTCCAGTGAACCCCTGAGACCCAGAACCTCTGGAAGTATGAAACTGAAATGAATTTTATTCTTCTCTACTGAGAACACGTAAGGATAACATCCTAACAGAAATCATTCTTTTCCAATGTGAAAACAAAGAAAAAACCCCTCCTTTTCAGTTTTCTTTGCTTTAAAGACAGTAGGGTAACTGACCTATTCATATATTCTTTCAGTCACCCACTTTTTTTTTTTTCTGATTGAAAGAAAGGGAGAACTGTTAATATACACTCCACTATAATTATCTTCCAGAAAACCTATTCTTCCATTCTTTTCCCATAGAAAATGGATGGGTAGACTCAACTGAACAGGATAAGTTTCTGCTTTCCTCATCTCTGTACATAGGTATAGCAGCAATTCTGTAGAGGGTATGAGAGTAGGGTGGCTTTTGATAAGAAATCTAATTCAGAGAAGCTATTTCTACTAGATTTCCTATACCTAAGATCAGCTGGGCAAAATACCCATTCATTAACTTAAGATCAGTACCCCACAAAAGCTTTTTTTTCAACTGTGTGCCTCTTTTGGGAAGAACATGATTCAACATTGCAAATATTTTTATACATTTGGAATGGCCCTGTTGACATAAAGGCCCTAAAAGTTCACAACTCTGTACAAATGGATCAATATGTTCTCCCCAACACTAATTTTAGAGGCCATGAATCTCTTTTCCCTTGGAATACAAAACCCAAGCCATGCAATAATATGCAAACATTAAAAATACAGACCTGTTTATGATTAATTTCCCATTTTAGGTCTGTACATAAATACTTCAGTATACAATCATGGTCTTTGTCACAGGAAAATCATGCCATATTTTTTTTCAGTCTTCTGCCTCACACACGTTAGTTCTCAATGAGAATGGGACTAGTACTAAATGAAATATTTGTATGTCAAGAAAGAATGGATTAGGGTTCATGAATACTGCATTATATAAAGATACAGCTAAAATCTGGGGCTTAACATTACAGAAAATGTGGGTAAGAAAGGACTTGTTTTCTTATGTATGAAACAACAGATATTTCATGTTGTTCTGTCTCCTGCTGATATGAATACCAGGCTGAAAACCTATTTCTGGTCAAGTTTAGTAACTAACTTTAGTAGGAAGTATGCCTTACAAGTTTTAAGAGCTTTTTCCAATCTCAGTGATTTACATTATGTTGAACCTAGATCAGGAACTGATATTTTTAATTTTAAAAGTTGAAATTCTTGTATTTTCCATGAGACTGTATCTTTAAATTTCCTTTCATATATTCTGACTTGAAATGCATTGAATTGTTTCTAAAAAGACTCTGTTTTTATAAAGGTCATCAAAGCACAACGAAGGATGAGTATGTCATCCTGGTTGGGTATGTGAATGTTATTGCTTCAGTCTACGTAATTTAATCATCAAACTTATTCATCTCATGAGACAGTAATTTTCCTTCAAGTGCAATTATATTTCACAGTATGCCTGTTGATTAGGCAGAAACAGAAATAATTCATCAGAAAATTACAAAAAGAATTAATCATCACCAACATGTAAAGTAAAAATCACAATATTCAGCAGCCACTAAATAATTAAATACATACATTTCCAAATGTATGTACCAAAGCTTAGTAGGAAGCATGTACATATGTGCCAATAAAGAATTAAGATCATATAACCACCCATTCTAGGCTTACATTTTAAATTATGCAAGAAAAAAGGGTTATTTATTGCTTGTTTCTTTACAAAACACTGTTGTAATAAATGATGTAGAAGACAGCCCCTTATAGTATAAATATGTATTTTATTGCAAATTGTGCCTCAGCCTGCAACACTAAAATCCTAAACTGGAAAAATTAAAAAACATTATTAAAATACAAATTACTATTCTTACATCCTCTATGACGGTTCCAGAGAATACCAAAGTCCCAAATGATTATTTAGAAAATGAAAGCCTGATCTTGCAAGTATATGCACATAGACACATGCCTATTAGTTCCTGTTAGGTTACTCAGTGTGTTACAGCAAACCTGCACAAAAATCTCTGCAGGATTCAGGCTTAAGGCTCTATTCCTCCAAGGCATTTTTTCACTTAGATGTAGAAATGACTTAGCTCATGACAAAGGGTTTGTAAGTTATAGAAATCTGGTAGCATATTTAAAGTCCCTATTAGAGAGAGTAGACATAAAAACACTATCACTACAAAACACTGAAGAGTTCGTTTAGACTGCAGACTAAAATGTCATATTTCTAGCAGTTTGCTTTTCAGAACAGTATTCATGTCAACATATGTAAATGTAGATGTGTTCAGGCAGCCTGACATTCACCACAGTCTTGATTTGGTTCCTCTAGACTGTAACTGGCAGTTGTGACATAGGAGGACAACAATGTCCTCAGAAACAATGAATGATAAAAAAAAAAAGTTTATAATCTGGCAAACAGTCACTAGCAATGCTGGAAATGCTAAGCATACAAGTGCTGTTGAACTGAGTGCTTGTTGGGACTTTAGAAGACACAATAGCAATGGAGATAATGTAGTGACAATAGAGCTCCCCATCACAGATTCCCAATATTTTAATATAAATGAAATGTACAAATGAATTATGTTAAGCAGCTAAAAATACTATGAAGAAGTACAGAAAAATGAGAGCTGATAGCTCAGCAGTAGTGATGGCTTTTTAACAAAGATACACAATATTTTTCATTGAATTCTAGAGACTAAAGCAAGCAGAACTCTGAGGAATAAAATGCAGTGAGCCTGAAAGCACATCCTGAAGGTGAAGTAAGATTTTTATCTACATCAGCAAATATGTATGTTATACATATTTTTCTCATGTCTATATGTTTTTCCATGAGACATACTCATTAACCTTTGCATAGTTAATAAATGTTTGCATACATATCATATGTCTCCATTTCCCCATAAGTAGATGTGGGCTCACATCTTTCATGACAAAGCTCTTAAGAGCCCTGAAAGTAACAAAAATAGTAATTTTCAAGGAAGAGTAAAGCAGTAAAGAGGTATAGGTTCATCTCACACTGATTAGGTTATGCAGCAAAAATTAATCACAATATTGGGAAAAAACCCACAGTCAAGAGATTAATTAAGCAAAAAATCAACAAATTATCCCCCAAAAGAAGAAAATAATATTTTTACTTAAGTAAATTTAAAACTCTTCACCTTACAGATAAATTTATGTCATAATAATTATTAAATGTATCAATCTATTGTTTCCAGTCTAAAAATATATGACACATAATCAGTTTAGACTTTCTTTCGTAAAAAGTTGCAGAGTAGTTTAAAAAAAAAAAAAAAGTTTTCTTTTAACAGGTGTACCTGCACACAAAACATGTGTACAAAATCTGTGTATTTACACTTTTAACTGTGTAAATAAACATTGTATTTACACAATCAAGCTAAACAAATGTAAGATTGGATCAGGTATTTCCAATAACAAGAGGTTTTTTAATGGAAATATGCATCATATTTATGAAAATGCAATAGCATTAATAACACTTTCCATATCAATTATTGTTTTCATACTTCATTTCAATGCTTCATTTGTAGTGTTAACAATAAAAGATCAAAATTACATTAGGAATTTACACATTTTAAAAAGGGAATAAGCATTGTCCACTGTTACAGTATGAATCACAAAGAATATATTCAAAGCGTTAAAAGGCTGATATAACTCTAATGTGATGTGGCTGAAAGTACTTGGAAGCTGATATAAGTCAGGTTATGATTCAGAAATTAATTTCAAGTATATTTATTTCAGCTCCAACACCACAGAGTCAAGCACAAGTTTTTCACTGTTAAAAAAAAACCTCTCAAATATCAGTAGTATCAGTTAGAACAGGACCTTATTTCACGAAACAATCAGAAAAGATAAAGAGGTACTCAGAATATATAGATTCAGAATAATTTGTAGGCAGTGTAAAAAAGATCTCTTCCAAAATCTTTCAACAAGTAAAGGGTATGAAAAGGTAATAAATTGTTAAATAAAAAGCATTAAGTTCTGCTATATACAGCAGTATGAAAGATACTATCTAATTCATATAATCTGCTGCACCTATCCAAAATAAAAAGTGACAATATACTTAGCCATCACAACCCATATCCTAAAACTGAAACACGAAGCAGTTCTACACTATATAGCAAATATGTATAATGCCCAGATATGAACGAATTAGTGCCCCACACTCAAATTCTTTCTTGATTTCACCATTTAGAAATTAAGGAGGAGTAACACTGCTGCCTAAACTAGCCTTCTGAAAGTCAGCCTTAGAGAGTTGGCCCAGCTGTTTCTATACACAAAGGGGAGACATGTTAATTTATCAGATTGAATTCTATGAGAGATTTCATCTTTCCCTAGAATGTTCATAACAGAAATATCATTTCTTCTAAGGAAATAACAGAAATGTCATCCAAAAAATAAATTTTCTGGCAACATTAAACATTTCACTAGTGATTTTTGTGTTTGAAAATGAAATTAAAAGCATGTGAGGCACCTTGTCATTGGAAAAAGCAAAACTGGATCTGATTCTCATCTCATTAACGATTCCTAAAAATAAAGTTTATATTCTGAGTAAGATGAATCTTCGTTAATTTTGTCATATAAAAAGTTACACAGTTCTTTAATGATAGATTTGTGATTATTTAGCAGTTTTGATTTTCCAGTCTTCTGTTAATTTCTATGTACAACAAAGCCTCTTAGAAAAGACTAAAATATCTCTTCTGCATTCAGAACACTTCATAGCCACATTGCAGCAGAATAATAAGGGTACATTCCTGTTACTAATCTGCCTTATACTATCCAGAAAGGAACAACAAGAGAAGTATAAGTACAGTACATTTCAGGCATATAATAAGAAGGAAAAAGAAAAAAAGGAAGAATACCATTTATTTCACTTCAAATGTTGGGGTTTTTTTCTGCACCATAGAAGTGGCTATCAAATTAGACAGGATTTAAATAGTATCAGAGGTAATTCAAACTTTCAAAATACAAAAAAAGACGAAGTGTCAATATAATCAGTCCTTTCATGAGCTTCAATGATCACTTAGCTTTTTTTTCAATATCTGTTGCATCCAAGTACCTACCTGATTTACTTAAATAATCATCAGCAATTAGAAAGATAACCTATATTAAATCTGAAAGGGTATTCAAAACAAATTGCATTTTTCACTGTGATCTATACGAGATATCTCTGTCAGTTTATAAAATCATGACAGGTATTTTTTTATATGGACAAAAGCTCCAGCATAACTAATTTAAATCAGCAAAATATCCTTTATTACTACAACTTACTTCATTTGTGAAATCAATACAAACTATCAAAAAATCTCATGCTCTTCTGCTAGTATAAGCCTTGTTACAATCAGTGGTGCATTTAATACAAATATTCTGAGAAAGAAATGTAACATCAAAACCTCTCTAGAACATACACAGACTTCTTCAGAACTGTTAATTTTAAAACTCTCAACACTTTGCTGTTTGAATTAGCCACATGATAAATGTGGTCTTAAAATTGAGATAAGATTGGATGCATTTTCAAAAATACTCATCTGCAAATGGAAAGGGCACTGCTGGCCTGTCTGCTCTTACTACTGTTGTATGTAAAATAACTCATAGGAGAACTCATATGCAAACTTCCCAATGTTTATTATTGTGTTCATTATTAACAGATTTTAATAAAATCTGCTCCATATATCACTGCCAACATCACAAAACCTACTTTTATGCCAAGACTTAAACCAAATATATGGTACTACACAATTTTGTATGAAAGGAAGTATAAAATGAAATAGAACCCAAAACGCTTCTCTTATTCCTATATCATGTAATCAGTCCCCGTTTTATACCACCCATTGTGTTACTTCCTTATATGAAAATAATTAAAATTACAGTGCTACAACTTTGACTAATTGCATTAATATGTAACAGCCTGAACCAGAGTCTTAAACTACATCTATTCTTCAAGAAGGGCAAGCAGGAGGATTCAAGGAACTGCAGACTGTTCAGTATAAATGCTTGGGATGGTTATGCAGCAAATCCTCCTAGAAGCTGTTTCACAAGACATGAAAGACAAAAAAGATGACTAGAAACAGCCCGCAGTGGTTTACTAAGTGCAAATCATGGCTGACGAATCCAGTTGCCTTCTACAATGAGATGACCAGCTTTGTAAATAAGGGGAGAGGAATAAATCTTTATTTTCATTTTAAGAAGGCATTCAATATCACTACTCTCAATACCTATGTAGCCAAATTGGTGAGATACATACTGGGTAAGTATACAGTACAGTGTGAGGAAAATACCTGGACTGTCTTGTTCAAAAGTCAACCATATAAACTCTAATGGGCTACTCTAAACTAATAGTATTCCTTGAATATCTGTTCTAGGACAAATATATTTAATGTCTTTATGAACAACCTTAATCATAGAATCATAAAATGGTAGAGGTTGGAAGGGACCTCCTGAGATCATCAAGTCCAACTCCCTTGTCAGTGCAGGATCATCCAGGGCAGGCCACACAGGAACACACTGAAGCAGGACTTGAAAGCCTCCAGAGAAGACTCCACAACCTCTCTGGACAGCCTGTTCCAGGCTCTGTCACTCTCACAGTGAAGAAATTTTTCCTCATGTTGAGGTGGAACTTCCTGTGTTTCACCTTGTGACCATTACCTCTCATCATATCACAGGACACAAGTGAAAACAGACCAGCCCCTTCTATTTGACACCATCCTTCAGATATTTGTAAACATTAGTAAGATCCCCTCTCAGTTCTTCTCCAGGCTAAATAGCCTCAGGTTTCTCAGCCTTTCCTCATAAGAGAGGCGTTCCAGTCCCTTCATCATGTTCGTAGCTCTCCATTGGACTCTCTCTAATATTTTTCTGTCCCTCTTGAACTGGGGAGACCAGAAGTGAACACAATACTCCAGATGGGACAGAGTACACTCTCAGTAAGTTCACGGACAGTATCTAATTGGGGGAATGTGACTGATACTATGACATGCAAGGTTGCTATTCACAGAAACCTTGACAGACTAAAGAAATGCCTGACAGGAACCTCATGAAGTTTATTAAAAAAAAATAAAATAAAAAAAAATATGCAAAGACCTGTACCTGTGATGGAATAACTCTATGCAGCAATACAGGCTGCATGTTTATTGCCTAAGAAGTATTCTTGCAAGAAAAGAACCTGGTGGTCGTGGTGAACAAGAAGCTGAACATCAATCATCAGTGTACATAGGCAGCAAAGAAGGCCAACAACGTTCTGGTCTTCATTAGTAATATAGTACCCAGCAGGCAAAAGGAAGAAATTCACTCTGGGACAATGATGTCTTTAAAATGAGATTTGTTTCTTTTCTTTTCAGTTCATTGATTTACATATAGAAAGAATCAATGTAGACATTCCTTTCATCATAAGTAACACAATGGACAGAGAGATACTGACACAGTGGCTGTGCTTTTCAGATAAATCACTATCTCATAAAGCATATATATAGTATAATTTTATTAATCTTACTGAAGTCAATTATAAAGTACACACTAATTTCAGTGAAACCAGGATTTCTGTCAGGGAATTCATCACATGAACCCTAAGAGATGCCTTTTATTCTTACACCACCGTTAAAGAATGAGTCAAGTCTGAGTCAAGTCTAAGTCAAATTTGTAAAAGACAAGTGATATTTGTAGTAGAATGAAAATAAATATATTCAGGCAAAAGGACATACATGAATAGACTTATTTCTATTGCTTCCATAGACATTCACAAGAAAACCTATGTGGTTGTATAGCATTTTAATTTTTGGTTGCAAAGGGGTGATGTTTGTATCCACAAGTTAAAATATATTGAGCCAAATTTTCACTTAAAACTGATTCAGTGATGTTGCAATTTCATGAGTTCCTACTGTAACAATGTCAGAAATCTGATTACTGAATACTACAGGAGTCCTATAATCTTTTAATAATACAGATGTCCTGTGGTAAATGGTTCATTGAAATTTCAGCCACATCAGAACCAAACAAAAAAACAAGCTCATACAAATCTCCATTCCACCTTTTAATCAAAATTAGGCTAATTGATTTTATGTTCCGAATCAAATGCAAAATGTCTTACATTCTGAATTAAAATTTAGCTTACGTTTTAAACATGCACCCACTCATACTTAAAAAACAAGGAGATTTAACCACAGTCACAGTATTGTTAATATGTGATGTAATTTCTGCTTCTTGCACATTCTTGTTTTATGAGAACTATATACGAAAAAGTCAAATTATCTCTTCATAATTTATGGAATTTGTGTACTAGTCATTAAAACTTCCTGTATTCTAGTTTCATTCTAACTTTTATCATTAATTTAATCTTAATTTTTTAATCTTACTTTTAACTTCTATTCAGTGCTAATATAGAAATACTTAAATACTAATTATTTAATTTATTAATCAAAATGCATACAAAATAAGTATTTATATATATGTTAAGAAACAGAATATCAGATCTGAAGACCTTACTTAAGTCAAAACTGGTTTTTTTGCCTCAGGGATAGATACACACTTAAGCAAGGTTTTTGCCTAAGGGACAGCCAGAGGATTTGGCTTAAGTAGTAAAATAATTAATTATGCTAACTTCATATTCACAAAAACATTCAACTCTTATAAATAATTTAGCCTAATCAAAATTACGTTTCTGCATGAAAGCAAATTAGAACAATGACAGGGAACAAAAGTATCACAATTACAATATTAAAATCATCATAACCTTATTCCCCTAAACTGAAAAGACTGGCATTTACCTTATTACAAGGTTATTGAGAAAACCCTTATTTAAAAAAAATCAAGTCATTAGAATGCTACTTTTTGATCTTTTTAAAATTTACAGGAATTTAAACATGCACTGTCTTGTATTTGTGAAATCTTCAGCAATGAAACACAGACAATATGTTTTCTGAAGTTTTTTTAGGATTGAAACAAAATTAATTGTCCTTTCTTGCTCTTCTGGCACATAGACTAAATATGATGGGTCACATTCAGTTCATATTTTTAACATGCCATCATTGTAATTTCATTTTGACTAGCAGAGGACAATAAGCAGTAGCCTTTGATCCACTGTCCAAATGCTTAATTTCCCTTTCAACATTGCAATAAATCCTTATCTGTGAAAATACAGAAGTTTTACTTTTCAATGACAAATGCAAATGTGTTGGATTTGATAAAAAAGGTTTATACATAAACGTTCCTCCAACACACTGAGTAGAAAGGATAAGAGGCAGAGAAATAAAAATTAACTAGAAGTCTTTGTTTCAGAAGAATGCTGCAATACTTAAGGAAGATTACAGGAATCTTATTAATTAAATTAATAAAATAAATATATGGAAAATATTCAAGTAAATACATTCCAATGAAAATACCATTAAAAGTAAAGTAGTAACATTCTAGCAATGCAAAATAACTCTTCCAAAAGATAGATCTTATGCATATTGGTTCTCCAAGCAAAGAAAAATATTGATATAACCCCACAGCTGTTTACCTTGTAATGAAGAAAAATGAACATACTTTTGTATAACAAGCATACTCCAAAAATGAACACATGCTTTTATATATTTACCATGCCCTCTTATTGATAACTAACATTCTTTATTTTTCACTAGTTTCTATTTTTAACTCTTTGTCTATTGTTTTTGTTTCCATCTCTGAATTCTCTTAATCTCTCCAGCTCTTTTTAAATTTTTATCTTCTGTATGTACCTTTCCCATACTTTCCTGGACAATGGACTTGTCATACTTTCCTTCTTCCTTACTCTCCTTCTCCTTTTACATTTCCATTCCATTTACTGGTAACTCAGTCACATCTTTTCCAAGTAGACCATCAAGAGTAAAATGCTGCTGTCTAGCCTTGCAGTTATTTCAATATAGACTGCTGTAGTAATGAGCAACTCAAAAAGAACCAGTGGCAAACTAGATGTGTATGAAACAGCAGCACATAATCTCAGTTGACCTTACACAATGGGCAGCCAAATGGAAAAAGTAAGCAGGTTGAAAACAGCTTCATACACACAAAAGACTAACTAAGAAGCTAAACTATAAAACATGATAAAGCTGGTGCTGTTAGCTGTAGTAGGCAACTATCTTCTAGATATTGTTGAGGTTTTTACATTTGTGACCTGCAGTTAATTATGGAGCAATTGTACTTTAATGTTAAAGCTTTTGTGAACTTCCTAGTAAAATCTTCAGTGCTGATGTTACTTCACAAACAGTATCTGTTCCATGAATAGACAAATGACTTCACCTTTCCATGCTGTCAATCTGGCACCTTTCACAAGCTTTGAGTTGCCTTTAAAATACATAAATAAAGATTTTACTGTCAAAACAGGTTTGACCTGACAGATGAATTAAATGAGAGATTTCAGAGATGGCGATAGTTCATTGCCCTTCAGCAAAATCTATCTCATCTGTGCTGAAAGACAGTAGCATATTTAATCAGATGTTTTGTCAAAAATGAAACATAAAAAACATCTTTTACTTCAATCTCTTCCAAATATAAATAAAGATAAAATAAGACACTACAATATTCTGATTAGTATATTTTCCACTTTTTCCCTATTTTTAAAGTATTTGCTGCTCCATTTCTGACTTACATGCTTGGGCACATATCAAGTATAGTATCACTAAGGAGATATTTAAATAAAAAATAGCTTTTTTTTTTTTCTCCCAGGTTTCTTAAACAATATGCATATAATGCTATAAAATTATAAAAAGTTGTTCATTTATTGTAACTATTATAAAAATTACTACGATGTGAAAATGTACATGCATATAAAAGCTCCATTAATTAACCTAAAGATCTTATTGAATTTAATAAAATAAATTCATTTAATGAATTAATGAATTAATGATTTAATGACTTAACATAATGATCATAAGTTAACAATAGATGACATCAAAAGTTTTCATATATGGTATTCTCTATTGGCTTTTTGAACTATACATGTGAAATGTTCCTGGTTATTTTTGTTTTTAATGAGCAAATATATATGTTTTTAATAATTACTAATATAATTTCTGATTTGCCTGAATGGATTAGAATCAGCTCAGGGTTTTTTTTAATAATAAGTGTTCAGGATCTATAGAAAATGTATATGCATCCATTCAGCACAGCACAAAAATTCAGTGCAACACATTCCAATCCTGGAAGAAAAGAAACACAAGAAAACCTGGATGTTCTCTTGAGCTTGTTTCTGAGTAACAGCCTTGTAGACACCATCCCAACAGTACCAGTCAAAAAACAAACAAACCAAACAAAAAGTTGTATGAGCTCAGAAGTGACATTTCCTCTTTTGATTCCTCTGTTCTGTCAAGAGTACAAAGGAATAGTGGAATCACAAATGCCTCTAGTGGAGGCTCAATAACCATAAGAAAACTTCTTAAACCTTTTATTTAATCTTTCTTACCATGGAGCTATGAAGTCAGTTTAAAATACCTAGTTTATTTTCCTTCTGTTCTAGGAAAAACATCTTTAAAGACTTACTTCAAAGAAAAACCAGCAAGCAATTCCAGGCTTGGGGAGGAGTGGCTGGAAAGCTGCTCAGCAGAGAGGGACCTGGGGATGTTGATTGATAGTCATCTGAACATGAGCCAGCAGTGTGCCCAGGTGGCCAAGAAGGCCAGTGACATCCTGGCCTGTATCAGGAATGGTGTGACCAGTAGGACCAGGGAAGTGATTCTACCCCTGTACTTGGCACTGGTGGGGCCACATCTGGAGTACTGTGTTCAGGTTTGGGCCCCTCACTACAAGAAGTACACTGAGGCACTAGACCATGTCCAAAGACGGGCAACCAAGCTGGTGAAGGGCCTAAAGCACATGGCTTATGAGGAGTTGGGGTTGTTTAACTTGGAGAAAAGGACTCTCAGGGGAGACCACCTTGTTCTCTATAACTACCTGAAAGGAGATTGTAGAGAGTTTGGGGTTGGTCTGTTCTCCTAATTAAGAAGTGATAGAAGAGGAAATGGCCTTAAGGTTCACCAAGAGAAGTTTAGATTAGATAGGAGGAAGAATTTACTGAAAGGGTTATCAGGTAAAGGAACGGCTTGCCCAGGGAATTGGTTGTGTCCCCGTTACTGGAGGTACTTAAATATCACATAGACATAGTGCTGAGGGATATGGTTTACTCAAGGTCTTCTCAGTGTTAGATTAATGATTGGACTTAAAGGTCTTTTCCAATCTAGGAAATTCTGTCATATTTGTCTTCTTGTACTTCTGCTCCTTAAATTTCTTCTCTTGATTCATTTGCATTAAAGATACTTGGTGAAATATAATGAAAAATTGTGCTTTGAAATTCCATGCTCATCAAATCCTCTAATAAAACTCAGTATCTTCCTTTATTTTGAACTTTTAATTTTACAATATGAAATAGCATTTGAAAAATACCATGTAACAAAGTCTTTCACTTCAATGTCCTTACTTAGAACTGAGTGAATTATTTTCTCTGAATAACCTCCTCACCAAAAGAACAAAGCTGACTTCCAGGGGTTTGTGGGTGTTAGGGGATATAATATTGTAAATATAAAAATTTTCCAGACATTCTGAAAACACATTAAAAACTAGGAGGAAAAGAAGCGCTTCCAGAAAAATGGAAATTTGGGAAAAGTAAGAATGACAAAATTATTATTAAATGTATTTATAGAACATAAGGTTTATGTTCTCTGCTTTCTAATAACATCAGATACTCTGGTATTTGAAGTGGAGTTGTGCCATACAGTGTGGTACTAGACATATTCCTTCCATTAATGTATATCTACAAAAAGGAGGTTATATATACTATTTCTGAGATCTACAGAGATCCAGCCACATAGCATATACAGAAGAAATATTTCCAGATTAAAAACTTAGCATTAAAAGAGATTATCCCTGTATCTATACATCATTTCCTACATAGATTCATTAAACTGCAGTTAAGATTATCTTAAGAAAAAATAAAATCACAGTTCTCCCTTATTCTGCCATGCCAAATACTTGGGTATTTGTATAAGATAGAGAGTAGCTCTGACAGGAAAGACTGAATAACATTCATTCCATAACACTTTATCTCAGAATTTATTTATTTGCCTTAAATCATCACTTATATGTTATCTTGAATTACCTTTAGTGAATGCTGAAGTCCTCTCATTACTTTCTTGCTCACTTTTTCCATAAAAATCTGTGTTTAATTTTACATCTGCTATTTGTATATTCTTAACAGATTTTCCTGGGCGTCTACTGGAGGATTCCTTGGTGTTTGACTTTGCTTACTAGTGAAACATAAACAGAGAACATCAAAAAGGAGACTAAACGGTTTTGATATATTGATAACTCATAGAAACATAGAATGCCTTGGTTTGGAAGCAACCCTTAAAGGTGATCTAGTCCAACTCTCCTGCAGTAAGCAGGGATATTCTCAACTAGATCAGGTAGCTCAGAGCCTCATCAGGCCTGACCTTGAATGTCTCCAGGGATGGGGCTTCCACCACCTCCCTGGGCAACTTGATCCAGTGTTCCACTACCCTGATAGTAAAGAGCTTCTTCCTAATGTCCAACCTAAATCTACCCTTCTCTAGTTTAAAAACATTGTCCCTCATCCTATCACTACATGTCCTTGTAAACAGTCCCACCCCAGCTTTCTTGTAGGCCCCTTCAGGTACTAGAAGGCCTCTATAAGGTCTCCCTGAAGCCTTCTCTTCTCCAGGCTGAACAACTCCAACTCCCTCAGCCTGTCCTTCCAGCCATCTGATCATTTTCATGGCCATTCTCTGGACCCACCCCATCAGGTCCATGTCCTTCCTGTGTTGAGGGCTCCAGAGCTGGACACAGTATACCAGCTGAGGTCTCACCAGAGCAGAGTGTCAAAATATGCCAAAATAATTTGTTTCCAATTGTATTTAGTGTAACCAACAACAATGTTCAGATTTATTACATATACAATATCTTTTACGTTAGTTTCTTAAGATATTTTGAGTTTGCAAAAGTGAGAAAGAAATTGCAGCTCTTTAGTTTATAATCCCATAGTTCTGTTAGCACGGATTTCATTAGTAGATTTTCAACTATTCTAGTACTTTAAAAAAATTTCTAGATATCTTTATACAAAACACTACATTGCACAATGCAATCACAACTGTTTCTACAGTTTCGAAGAGCAAGCCATTAACAATTTGTCATCTTCTTACTCTTCTTAAAATGTAGGTCATGTACAGATTACATTATATTTTTATATGCTATTCGGATAGAAGTGATCTAGTTCAAAAGGACATCACACCCAGTATGTTCCCAAATTCTCATTGTGACCCTTTTTTCCTTACCAACAAGAGATGATTCCCCTTCTGGATTCCAGTTCCCACTTCTGGAACAATTTCAGGCCTTGCACAATAATACACATCATGTAAACAATCTTCCATCCTTACATCTTCCTATTACTGCAAGGCTTGCTGTGACTGGACTTCGGTTTGTTGTTAAAGATTCAAGAGTTACATCAGGCCATGATTTAGATTTAGTGTCTCAAGGGATTACAAGTAGCCAAAGCTTGTGTGACATCATTGCAGTGTTATTTCTAGTATTATGATTACTGCATATGGAATGCAGATATAATAACGTATCTGCCATATTACTATGAGAAAGCAAGTGAGAAAAAAAAAATTAAGAAGAAGCCAATTGCACAACATAAAAAACTGATGGATATAAAAATTCTATTGAAGGTAAAATATAAATTAATTTAGTCATGAAAATATATTTACATTTTTATTTTAATAATGTGATCTTTCACATGAAGATAGATCCTTTAAAATTGCCTGTGAATTCAGGCAAGATAAAAAAAAAAGGATTATAATAAAAGCCTATAAAATAATAAATTGTGCACAGATGGCATTTATCTTAATTCAAGAACAGCAGAGTGGCCAATAAAATTACAAAATTGAGAGAAAGAATGTAGCTTTTATTATATGACAGCTACTCTCCATGTTGTTCTTACTGTTGAAACAACTAACATCTCAGTAACATTTAGAGAACAGTTACATTTATGCACAGTTAAATTAACCTGTAAAGTATAAAATTTATGAGATAATTCCAGCAGAGAAATCAAACTTTGACAATATTAAAGGAAAAAAATCAGTATTACTGAGCTCCCTCCACAATTACTCTGCTCTAACAAGGTGCAGAGAAGACAGGTCTCAGCGTCAAATATTCTGTGGCCTTGTCACTGATCTCCCAAGTCCATGCTGTGGGTTTGAAATCCATCAAGCTAAGAGAATATTATGAACTCAGGACTTCCATTTTCCAGTAAGTCCTTAGCTAAATAGTTCATGAAAGTTACTTCCCTCCTGCATATGCACCCCTTTCTCTGTGTTTTCTAAAAGAGAAGAGTGGTCCAGTTCCCTATAAGATAACTCCCTATATAAATGGTAAGAGGGACACAGCCTCTGAAGGAAGAGCTTGACTCCCCATTTCTCAGAGGTGACTATTTCAAGGTTTCATGTCAACAGCTAACTCCAGGAAAGTAATAATATTTCCAATATATCCTTTTTATTAGCATTCTCTGTTAGCTGCTTTATGCAATGTTCCATGATGTGTCAGCTATTGCAAGTCCCATTATGCAATGTCCAAAAACTTCCTTACATGTCCTTCTCCAGCAATAGCTGCACTGGTTGCAGTAGATAGTCTTTCACTCCAGAAAAGCAATTCTGATAAAACTGTGACAAAAACTGTCTAAGTTAAACTTCAGCCAGTAGAGCAAAGATGGTAACCCATCCAGAACAAACCATTAGCAGGAACAGGCTGGAAGTAACAGACTCTTCAGTGGCACTGCTACAGACAGAGAATGACTAATGCTCTGACCTAAGTATCTGTTTCAGCTTCAAAGCCAGGTTCAGATGTCTTCACTGGCCAAGTTCCAGCTCCATGTCACCAGATGATCCAGCCATGTGTAATGTCAAAAATATAAGTACACCTTGCCCTGATTTTGTTACAAAAGTGGACTGCACACACTTTAGAGGACAACCAGCTGATCAAGACATGCAATGGATCACCACTATTTAGATGCAGTATCTCAAGTCTAGCTCGTCTCAGTAGGCAGAAACTATAATGAGTAATTTCAAATTTAATTCAAATATACAGTCTCCTAAATTTATTTTCTTTCTTGATTTGCATTTTAGTGTCTAAATCTCTGAGTTTGTGCTAGAATTCTTTTCTGTAATCCTCATGATAACCATAGGAAAGCAGGAAACCAGGAATCTAGAAACTTCATAGTCAGGGTGTTTTACCAATTACTTTCTCACAACTCTTAACAAGAAATTTAGAAGTGGAAGAAACATCTTTTCCCCTAGCCTGAAACACTCTCAATGAATGAAATATCATCTTTTTATCTTGTAAAAATGAGCACTAAATCACATACTCTTCTAGTGCAGATCAGAGAAGTAACAAATTCAACATAACTAAGCACTATGAGGACTTGAGGATGAGGCTAAATGTAAATACAATGTGAAAAATACACTCTAATATCTTTTCAGATTTAAAGCATATACATATATTTTCATAACTGCCTGTATTTTCTTTACTACAAATGCAAATACTTAAATCCACACAATCTGAATTCAACCATAAACTACAATAGATCCATTTTTCTTGCCAGTTATCATTTTAACACTATAGTATTTCACAGTTCTGGCAGTACCTTTTTTATAAAAAAATCTGAAACTTACTCTAGCAACATCTTTAAAATGTATAATCAAAATTCACTTTTTAACTTCCTCTTGCCTCTTTTTTTTTTTTCCTTAAGTCTTCTGGAAGATACTGATAATAATGTTAAAAGAGAAATAATAAGTCATTTGTCAATTTTTAATGACAAATATTACAGTGTAGGTACATTCTTTTTCTATTATTTTGAAACAAAAGTAACAATGCTAATAAAGTCTTCCTTCCACCCACTGAGTTGCTTCAGCAAAGAGCAAGTATTTATAGCATAATATGAGATTGTATTTAGATGGTAATTCTTTTGGATGCAATTTAAGGGTTTACCTTCTATATGGACTGTTGTCAGCTACAGATAGCCTATACTACAGAAATACTAAGTGATTGATTTATAAAGCTAAGAAACAGATGTATCAATCATATCAGAAATTCATTAGTCAAGTTGCAAGCCTGAAAGCAATGTGCCTTTACAGACCCTTACTGGACCAAAAAATCCCATTATAAGTATTTTCTGATGTCCATAAAAGTCAAAGCAGAATAAGGATATATTCAGATCATTAATTTGCAAGTTTGAGGTTTTTAATCATAACTACAAGACACAAGAGAAAATAATTGATTTTAATCTTCAGTGATAACCCTAAATCCTACTTGTCACAATCTGAATTAGTGCTGAATATTATTAAGTTGATGCAGTTACAAAATTATTATGAGCAGCTTGTAAAAGATTTGCTTCATTTCTTTCCCTATACCATAATTCTTTGAGTAAAAGTCCTCCCACAAAACAGCCAGCAGAACTTTCCCAAGTAGTAGCAATAAAATACACGTCAACATGATGAAACCTTTGTCCTATACAGTAAAGCTTTGAAGAAACCAAAGACCTACTCCTACCCTGACAGAAAGGCTGCATGCCAGACTAGTGAAATCATCAATACTGGACCTCTCTTACCACTGTTTCAAGGACAACAGCATTCTTGAAGAATCTTCACCAGATAGATCCTGACATGGCATTATAGTCCATTTTACAAGATTAAGGCACCTCTTCAATTAAACTACATTCCTGCAAAAGGGAATCTCTGTTATTTCCTTTAAAATGCATCTCTTCAAGCAGAGGATATGTAGTATTCTCTAAATAGTGAAACAAAGCTAGGTCATCCCTTATCATGTTCTATTATTTTATAACTGAGAAATAATAGTAATCACTCAATTTTCACTCTAAATTTGCAAGATAGTTATTCTCTAAACACTCCTGTTACAAAATCACTGGTTTTACACTGCAAAGAGAAACTAGAACAGATACTTGTTACAGTGGCCTCCATTACATTTATCAAAGATACCTGCTTTGGAAAATACAGACAGAGTCACCTGTTCAGGAAATTAATCCCTCTATTCACTTTCAATATCAGATGGTCCACTTGGAATACCAGACTCTTATTCTAATTATCAAAATACAAAAAGTGTCAGCAGCTGGTTTTGAATACAAAACTGATTTTTTATCAGTATTGTGTATAGTGATCTCACGAGAATCACTGAGACATATCAAAGGGTCATGTAACAAGTTAAAACATTTTTTTTGAAGGACTGTTTGCCTACAAGAGTTTTCACTACTAGATCTCTCTGCCCATCAAGTGGAGTGACTAGTGAAAAAGAAGGTGCAACGTCTATCATACCTGTAGGGTCTGAAGTATAGTGAAGATCACAGATATGCATGTATTTAATCCTAGCATAAATCACTTTCTAGATTCACATATAAGCAGCAACCATAAACAGCAGGCAACAAGTTCTTCAAGGGAACCATAATTACTACTGTATCCAAACATGTTTATTAGAAAGGGAGTGAGAAGTTTTACTGGAGGTATCTATCAAGACAGAAATCCTGAATGAATGTCTGGGCAGAACTTCAAGATGTCATCTGATAGACATCAACTCATTATGATTATTGAATCATAGAATAATTTGCCAGAACCTCTGGAGGTCATCTAGTCCAATCAAAGAAGAGCCTGCACAGACCACATACTCAGGACCCTGTCCAGTTGAGTTTTTAAATAACCTTCCAGGGAACTTACTCCAGTGTTTGACTAATCCTAATTCCTAATATCTAATCAGAATTCCTCATGTTGCAACTTGTGTCTTGCCTCCTCTTCTTTCAGCGTGAACCTCTTCTCTCTTATTAGGTAATAGAATAACAGTGATGTCACCTCTAAGCATTTTTTAATGCTGAGTAAATCCAGTTGTCACAGTCTCTTTTTACACATCATGTCCTCCATCCCCCAAGTCATAGTGCCACGATAAACTGATCTCCCTAGTCCTCAGAAAAGGTAAGACAGAATATATTTGATATTGATAAAATAATACCCTTGACTTTAACTCAAGAACCCAAATAGTAACAAGGGGATTTGTGAAAATCCTGCTTCTTGTCAATGTAACAGCAAAAAAAAGCTCATTTATTACCTATCTCATGATAAATATTCACCCTAACAAAATTATATCAAGTAAGGAAAACTAACGGAGTAATATATTTTTTCAAATGAAAATTAAGTACCAGTTTAGGTAGTAAATTATGAAGTTGATACAATAGTTGAAACAAAAGCTATAGAAATAGTGAGCAGGTACTTAATAACTGTCTTGTCCTCCCAAAGAAATATATAAATGTCACTTCTTTGCAAAAGACCTAGCATTTCATTCTCCATCTTACTAGTGTAATCTCTCCCCAAAATAATATGAATTGCAAATGAAATGCATTCATTGGCTGCACAGCAAGGCACTGCAGCTGTGGAGCATTGCTTTAGATTTAAAGTATGTCAAGGAACTTTTAAGAAAATGTCTCAGAACAAAAGTGCTCTCAGTAGTTACAATATCAATTGTAAACAAAATCCATGAATAAATATAGGCTGGAAATCCTGTTTTTAACCACTAGATTAATGAAAGTCTGGAATCAAAGGAGCAGAGTAAAAAGCAACACATTTTTCTTAAAATTAAGCTTTTTCATTTTGCAGAAAGGACTCCTATGACATGCTTTTATGTGACAGCAGAGGACTGCTGACACTTGTCAGTATCAGTCAGCAGCTGAATGTCTTCCCACTTGCTTTGGCTCACATGAGAAGCCCATTCCTGACACTTTCATTTAACAAGAAAAAGCTAGTGGTGCTGCCCATGCACCCCATTCAATCTTACCAGAATAACAGAAGATGTACTAAATGACTAAATAGTTATTTTGTTCATAAAACATTTTTAATAATAAATATGAAAAGTTAGTACACTGTAATGTTCATTCCAACAGTATTTTCACAGGTTTTTGCTTTAGAAAAGACACTTCATGACTTAGTTTAATTAAGTACATTAAATTCTTTAGAGTTTTAGAAGTTTGAACCACTAAAATAATCACATGTCCTTTGGAAGAAAGTCTAGCTGGCCTACATCCATGCATAACATTACTGAAGAGTGTCAGATGTTAATAAATTTTGGAGGTACAGAAATTTTTTCAAAACAGATGTATCTGCTCAATATATAGAAAATACACAATAAAAAAAAAAACATAAAAAACTCTGAAACACTATGGTGTATAACATTGAATTTACATATATGAAGGTTTCATCACACTGGAACATAACTATTGCTCCCTCCTCATAACATCATATTGAAAAAATGATGTGAGTGAAACTAGATTTATCGCAAGTAAGAAAACTATGCATTTTGACAGAGGTAAGTTGCTCCACTATGGCTTCACTGTCTGACAAATGCCTCTCTCTGCCCACTAATTTTCAGATTTATTTTCAAATTCAGGATTCTAAAGAAAGTAATATTTGCATAGTGTTGGACAGAAATATTTTACTTTACCTGTAGCTGGATGAAAGATTGAATATTTTAATTTTAAATCTAGTATTTGAACAATTATCTGGCTAAATCAGTATAGTATCTATACCCTGTAGTTTTTCCATAATCACTCAGAAACTTTGGCTAGAACAGAACATGCCAACTTCTCTTTTGCTAAACATACTACATCTGTGACTCCCTATTGTATAATGCATGGCAATTTACTTTCAGACAATTCCAGATTATAATCACTTTCACCTAGTCTAAATGTAACATTACTACTACCCAGTTACAACATTTCTGTAAGAATCAAGCAGCTTCAGTGTTAATAGAATTTCAAAAACAGCAGAAAGTAGATTATTCGTTTACCAGCTACTTTTGAGTCCAACATTATACTCAGATACATTAATTAATCAGCATATTTTTTCAGCTCAGACAGTGTTTAAATGCTAACATTACAAGAGATTGAGAGACAGTTCCATCTCCTAAGGTACTGAACATGTCAATATGGGAACTTTCCTGTTTGGGGGTATTGAAATCACCCCTCATTAAGAACTGAATAATTTATAAATATAATGCATTCTGATTGTATATTTCTTATTTTAATTAGCTGAAGTTATTACTTAATTTATTTCATTATAGCTAGGAACGTGTTCACATATTCATTACATAATTTCCCCTCTGAGGAAATAACCAGGACCTTCATCAACAAATAAATCACATGTATACTGCTCCTAAACCCAACCTTAAAACTCCACAACTTAATCCTTTTATGAGTTCTAATACTGTAACACAACTTAAGACTTATAAAGAAAAACTTGACATTAAACTAACAAAGACCTAAAAAAATATATCATATGGTCACATAATGATGTCTCAGACAATTACCAAAATACAAAACATTACTAAGATAATAAAGTGTCCAGGTTTTGCTGGGACAGAATCATAGGCCAGCCATGGTAGGCAGGCTATTAACAGTTTGGAGTCAGCAGAAGCTTAAGATGGGAAGGACAAGAGCCAGGTCAGCTGACCTGAGTTGATATCTCATGCCATAAATACCACACTCATTATAAAGGGACTCCTCCAGCTTCTGCTCCTTCTTTTCCTTTCCCTCCCCCTCCTTCTTGATACAGTGCTTCATGATATGCTCTAGGGGCAGGTATGTAGGCTTGGGGGTTTTTTTTTTGGTGGGTTGGTTTTTTTTTTTCTAACGATGAGCTATTTAGATATTTTTTGTTCTTGTAGGTATGGTTGGACTCAGTGATCTAAGAGGTCCTTTCCAACCATGATTATTCTGTGATTCTTCCCATCTCTGGAGGGGCTTGCTTACTATTCTGCTCCTGAGGATTGCTTTCTCATTTTTTGTGAGTGCTGTAGATTCATGGCGATGAGTATAACTCTCTATACATTATACTGGCATTAGTATTAATATTAGTTTTGCTGTTTCATTAAATCCCCTTTCATTTCAACCCCCATCTCTTCTCCTTTTCCCAATCCCACTTCCTGGATGATGAGGGGCCATCAGGTAATGGAACAACTGCTATAATTTAGTTCCAGACAAAGGCTAAACAGAGACACAAAAGTAAGGCATAAAGAAAAAAGATCTATACTGACAATCAGAAATATCCTAAATATTTCCCAGTAAACAGTCAACTAATTACTGTTATGAGAGAGCATTACAACAGATGAAAGAATTCTAGTTTGGTGTTTAACATCCAATCTACATGGTAATTCTCAAGGGCTACTGCTTTCAGTTGTACCTAAACCAAATATACTCTGCAGAATGTAGACTCATTTGTTGTCCCTGTCAACAATTAGTGAATTTGAATTACAGATTGTAAAAAGACATAATATTCATTTTACTGTCATCTATATTTGATCTGTGCTTATTGCTTCATATTATAAAATTGCATACCCTAATTACTTTTCTTCTGGCACTTAAATTTTTTAAAAAATATATATACTAGTCACTTATGCATTATTGAGAGGAAGTTTGATAAGAACATACCAACTGAAAGCATCTTTTCCTGCATCAAACTACATGAAGTCTTTCATGCTCATTAGTTAATTTAAATGAGCAATCAGAAGTCATGCACTGTCAGTTAATTAGTCATTAAAAATAATAATTGAGGAACTGTGTGTAAAGTATAAAAATTAAAATGAAGCTGCAAAAATAAGAGATGTTAAAAGGAAAAGTGACATTTTGCACTATGCAATTTAAATAGTTCTGCAATAACAGTAAAGATTATTGACACTTTAGTTTTCTTCATACTATCACCAAAACTCAACATGAAAATAACAGTAGTAGAGGCCTTTTGACAATACACAAATACTATCTATCCAATACTTCAGATATACTTTCATAAAGCCAACAGTTCAGGTTAGCCAACAACAGATAATAGCAACGCTTCATCATAAGTGCTAATTGCAATAACTTTTAAGACATGGAAGCAGTCATTCACTACAAATTAGAAATAAAATGTTTTAAATGGTACTAAAGGAAAAAAAACAACACAGTATGTACATCAAAAGTTAAATTATAACTCAAGACAGGAACTTTTCAATAAAATTAATATCACTGTTGTAGTACATGAGATGAGAAATAGAACACAGTATACTAAACATACAACAATTAAAATCCTAAATTCCATTTTGTCTGAGTGGTTTTACTCTGAACCTGTACTGACATACATACATACAAATATAATACCGACAAAGTTACCAGTGAACAGTATGTTTAAATATTCTGCTTTGCAGCAGAGGCCAGCATTCACCTCTGATGATTTTATGTGCCTCATTTGGAAGGCGAACTGCTCTAGCCTTCTTCTGCAGTCAAGAGAGAGAAAACAGGCAACTTCAGAAGGGACAATTCATTCCTTTACAGCTGCATATTCTCTGTAAGAAAACATCTCTATTAAATGTATTATCTATTCATGCAGTACATGCATATTCCCTCTCACCCAAGCCAGAGCCATTTAGTAGTACTGCAACAGTTCTATCATGGGTAAGCTGCCATCCCACCTCCTCCACACAAAGTGAAACTCTAGTGTTCATTAAAATGTGAGTACAACTTAGGGCATACGAAGGCTTCTGGAGGTTTACCTCAGACACAGCAATCCATATATCCCAAATAAGGCAAGACTGTCTGAAAATGCACAAATTTTCAACATAAGCTCTTAAACTTCAAGGCAGATAAGCATGTGACAGATTCATCATCTCTTGACAGAAGGGTTTATCTGTCTCCTCCTCACACTGGTAATAATCTCTTAAACATTATGACATAAGGGTGAAGATTCCAGCACATTTTTTGAACTATCCACATCTCAAAAACTTCAAAGTGTAAATGGGGCTTTACACTGATTGAGCAATACAGAATAGTACCTCATTCAACACTGCAAGGAGGTCATAGTGCATATTAAATCCTGTAGTCCTGGTGGAATATACACCTTAAAGAGGACTTTTTACAAATGCTAATCATGCTCTGTAACCACTATGAAGAGGTTCAGATCATATCCAGAATGGAGATTCACATTAACACACTGTTTGGTAGGTGTGAAGCTGTGTTTGATAGATACCTATTTGCAGTTGAGCATAAAGAGTAACCTGGGTGCAAAGAAGCAGAAGTTTCAGAGCTGCCAGACAATCACTTAATATTGTCTGAGAAGAGAGAAATGGAGGAATTGAGACTATAAGGAGTTTCTAGGGAAAAGCTATGTCCAGTTCAGCCCAGTGAATTCTAACATGTGACTTCTATAAATTAGTCCCTATAGGCTGAAGACTCTCAAAGCTGTCTAGGCTGCTTGAAGCCTGATCACAAGAACCACTTTTACTGAACAAATCCCTAGTTTTTGGAAAAGGATAGCTTCTGTTCTCTGGAGAAATGCAAAACAACTGTCATGACCTTTATGAACACTCTTAGTATTACTGGTTGGCCTCAAGACAGCAGTTTCTTGGGTTACCATGAACCAATTGCATTACCAAGTGGTTTGATTCACCACCATCTGCAGCGTCATGAAGGAGGTCACAATATCTACTTTATCCAGAGCTGTTTGAAGCAGCATTCTAGATTTTAGTAATCCACTTTCTATACAGGCTGATTCGTTAGAAGTTCCATAATTGATTAAACTATAGGAGTACCACAGTGCACCCTGAAAGCCTGTCTGACATCCTAAACTGACGTAGCAAAGAGAAGCATAGACCTTTTTGAATATGTCCCAACCTTTATATTTCCTGACAGCAGGGTTGAGACTGCTGAGCTCTTTTTGAAGTTGCTGCCACTGTGAGAAACTTCAGGAACAGGTTGGAAACTATAAAAACAGACCCTGACTAAAGGATCTGGGAATGGTTACCCATTGTTAGACTAAAGCTTTAAGAAGAAAGGTTCCTTCTGAAATGACTAGATAATTTGTTAAATCTATCCAAAAATGTGGAAGGCAAGCAGATAATAACGGTACTGAGAGGGCCTAATGCTGTCTCAAATGGAGTGCTAATTAATGTGCTCTGCTTCCCAACAGCAGGAAATCTCAGTGTACATGCTGAAATTATCCAGCAAGAGAAGTTCCAAGGAAGATCTCATAATTCTAGCAGACAAGTCACTACTGGAAGAGAAATCAATGGAGAAAGGAAGAAATAATGAAAAACTTTCAGGCTCTGATTCTTTCTAAAACACATGCTAAGCCTGCACACTCTTGAAAAAGGGAAATATTCAAAGGACATCTGTACTGAGTTTGTTGGGATAATTTCCTTCATAGCAGCCTGTATGGTGTTATATTTTAGATTTCTGAGCAAATCGGTGTTGATAACACAAAGGTGCTTTAGCTTCTTTTGAACAGTGTTTACATAGCATCAAGGCCTCCTCTGTTTGTTACTCCAACTAGTATGTTGGGGGTGGGCAAGAAACTGGGAGGGAACACAGCCGGGACAGGTGACCCAAACTGACCAAAGAGATGTTCTATGCCATGTAAATTCATGCTTAGCAATAAAAGTTGGAAAGGGGCTTTTCCAAGATAACAGTTACTTGGAGACTGGTTGACCCTTGGTCTACTGGTGGCAAGTAACTGTTTTTGTGTCACTTGGGTTTTTTTGTTGTTTGGAGGTGGAGGGAATGTATATTAAACTGTCCTAATCATGACACACAAGTTGATGTTTTTCCTCACTCTTGCCCATCTGTCTATCTAAAGCAGTCAGATTGGAAATGTCAGAGGAAAAAAACAGTGGTTTGAAAGACAATAGGAAAGGAGTGATCCCCACCTCCCACCCCCACTCCCTCCTCTCTCATATTAAGAGCAAGATTTGTTCCTCCTTCCACCAGTATTCTCACAGAGAGGGTAGGAAAATGGTTTGTAAATACATACACCCTCACTGAAATGGTGCCTCACAACGGTGACCTGTGCAGAGAGGCAATCAGATGATGTGATGTGCAGGTTCCAAAGCCATAGTTTAATAAAGATGGACTCTGAAAGGCAACACAACCGTTCAGCAATATCACATTTCTTACAGGAACGCCGTAGATGTCAACTAATGGTATATCTCCCTGATTGTCTTGAGTTATGGTTGAACAAGCCCTAATTAAAAGAAGGTAGTCTTATTTAGCTACCCCATAACACATCTCACTGTCAATTATTCACCAACAAACAATGCTTTAGGTCCTTCGGTAAAAGATATGTAAAAATGATCTCTTGAAAAGAACTTCTGTCAATATAAAAAGATAAAGCAGATCTAACAACCAGAATGCACTAAGCAATTTTAATTTTAAACTAATCTTTGAAAAAAATACAGTCAAAATAGTTTCTCAGTTTAAGTGAAACATATTATTT
This sequence comes from Actenoides lindsayi, assembly GCA_025331215.1. Taxonomy (NCBI): domain Eukaryota; kingdom Metazoa; phylum Chordata; class Aves; order Coraciiformes; family Alcedinidae; genus Actenoides; species Actenoides lindsayi. The sequence goes on along the minus strand of WTSP01017195.1, from coordinate 76,027 downwards.
GCATGAAAACTTAGTACAAGTTCTAAGAGTAAACATGTTCTTCAACTAAAAAAAAAGAGAGAAAGAATAACAGCTCAGATGTTAGTCTGAGCCTTCATTGGTTTCCTAGATAAAGTAACTACTATAAAAAATAAACAACAGAAAGAACACATTGCTTAGGGGCTTTGCATTAAGAAAATTGGCACTCAATTTAAGTCTTGTTATGGTACCAGAATTTTTAACTAGGGAAAAAAGTCTTGTAATATTTGTCATAAGCCTACCAGCTGCAGAAGATGACTGCAAAAAAAAACGTAGAAAAAGAGGAAGCCAAGTAAGATAATCATCAGATTAATTCTGACTAAACTAATAAAAATCATCAGATCCAATAAACAATGTAGCACAAGCAGACTAGTTGGTGACTGTGTGTCATAAGAAAAGCTATGAACCTTGACTATTTAGACTGAATGCTGTCATTCTGTAACCACAGAAGATCTGTCTTCTTTTAACTCTCAGAGCCATCCAACATCCAAGCAATGACATGAAAGGATCTGAGATTTCAGTTCTGAAACTGACTGATGTGTGTTGTTCAACTTTACAAAATTACTGTCATCTTCAAAGGTAATGCAAGCTACTGCTGATTCTAATGGCTTTTATATGGACCAACGTATAACTAAAGACCTCTGGCATCCTTCTGTAAGGATACTTAGTGCTTACTGTAACTTACCAGTCCTCTTTCAATGAGACAATTAAATAGAAAGATCTAACAGAAACATCATGAGAATAAGCCTCCTGAAAGTCCACATATGTAAACTAATTTCTCTTATGAAGCCATGTTATTTTGAAAAGCATGCAGATTTCTAAAATCCTCAATTGTACTCCAAGTTTGATCCTTCTACACCCAAAAAGTAATCATTATGCAACCTGTTTCCTGTAAGATCAATTCTAGAAACTTCCTCTGGAATACCTTCTTTTTGATCTACTCATCCAGAGGTGGACTTACAGGAGTCTGGAGTCCATGTATGGTAGCCTAAAGTACCATATAACAGGCAAGGAGAATTTGAAGGGTGGTAAAAGTAGACAATGTCTGTAACAGGTTGTGTTGGCTCAGAAGATCTCAGAAGAAACTCCAGAACTTACCTACAATTGCACTTAAAAGACCTAGCTACCCAATCACTGCCAGAAACCTATAGTATCTGAGACACACAACAAGGGGGGCTAAAGGACTTCTGGAGCCTCATGGCATTCTGGAGCAGCAGCTGGAGAACAGGTAGGCTACAATAGAGGATTTCAAGCAGCAATAGATGTCTGTAAGAACCTCATCTCAGAAGTCTGTACTGGCAGCAATAACAAATCACTCTGATAAAATATTTAAGATGTGGAAAGATGTCTCAGTAGCAAAGAAATAAAGATGAAAGTTTTACACAACCGAAAACACAGAAAAGCAGCTTGATTCATCCAGCTGACTGAGGTGAACTGAAAGGGAAATATATGTCATGCCTCTTTTATAGTAGCATAAACCCCAGGAACAGGATGAATGCTTAGGGCATGTTCAAACTGCATTCTCCACTGCATGTGTATAAGGAAATCACGGCAAGAAATGCAGATGTACTAAAACTGCATACATCTAAGAGGGTATGGTGAATGACTGAAGCAAGGCATTTTGAGGAGATGGTGGGCTTGACCAAAAACTCAAGATGAGCCACAGAAAAATTCATTGTGACCCAGCTATGATGTTGAGAATAAAACATGAGAGCTGAGCTGTATATTCTTTTTTGCACTACATGTGTCACATATGGAGGAGATAGGGAAGAAACACATCCCCACAGTGGTTGCTGAGGCTGAAAGCTCCAATTGCACTTACATACTTCCTCTCAAAAGATAAATGAATTGTCTTAGACAAATAAAAGATAATGTAGCATAAGCTTTGGTGGCTTTTCAATGTTTTGCAGAACTGTGATTCAAAAAAACCAAAAGGAATATGTTAACATGGTGGTAAAAATCAAGTTCCAAACTAAAGAGCTAATTTAACAGGGAAGCCTATATCAGTCTGTAAGGTCTTGAACAGCAGGTTCTATATAAAACAAGAGAGAGAGCACCATATTTAAAGATTAAAACCTGTTGAATTTATCAAATAGTTTCTACAAATAGAAAAGTAAAATTTTCTGTGGTAAATTCAACATGTGGCTAGATCTGAAAGGAACAGATTCCCGTGGTGCCAGGGAATATTATGGAACAGATCATCCTGACTGTGATCATGAAACACATATAGGACAGCCAAGGGTTCAGGCCCAGTCAGCATGGGTTTATGAAAGACAGGTCCTGCTTGAATAACCTATCTCCTTCTGTGACAAGCTGACCCATTAGTGGATGAGGGAAAGACTGTGGATGATGACTACTTGGACTTTAGTAAAGCCTTTGATACTGTTACCTGCAGCATCCTCCTGGAGAATCTGGTTGCTCGTGGCTTGGACAGGCATATTCTCCTCGGGGTGAAAAACCGGATGGATGGCTGGGCCCAAAGAGTGGTGGTGATTGGAGTGATGTCCAGTTGATGCCAGTCACAAATGATGCTCCACAGGGCTCAGTATTTGGGCCATTTCTGTTTAATACCTTTACCAAAGATCTGGATAAGGCAATTGAGGTCACCCTCAGTAAGTTTGCTGATGATACAAAGCTGGGTGAGAGCATAGATATGCTTGGGGGTAGGGGGGCTCTACAGAGGGATCTGGACAGGCTGGATCAATGGTCTGAGACCAATGGTACAAGGTCCAACAAGCCCAAGAGCCAGGCCCTGCACTTCGGTCACAACAAACCCACGCAATCCTACAGGCCTGGGAATGAGTGACTGGAAAGCTGCTCAGAAAACAAAAAAGGAGTGTTGGTCAATCAAACATGAGCCAGCAGTGTGCTCAGATAGCCAAGAAAACCAACAGCATCCTGGCTTGTATCAGAAATAGAGTGGCCAGCAGCACTAGAGAAGTGGTTATGCCCCCGTACTTGGCACTGGTGAGGCTGCACCTACAATACTGTGCTCAGTTTTGGGCCCCTCACTCCAAGAAGGATATTGAGGTGCCCTAGAGTGTCCAAAGAAGGGCAACATAGCTGGTGAACGGTCTAGGGCATAAGTCTTAGGAGGAACAGCTGAGGGAACTGGGGTTGATTAGTCTGGAGAAAAGGAGGCTCAGGATAGACCTTATCATTCTCTCCAGTTACCTGAAAAGAGGCTGTAGTGAGGTGGGGATTGGGCTCTTCTCCCAGGTATCAAGTTGTAGGACAAGAAGAAATGGCCTCAAGTTGTTCCAGGGGAGGTTTAGGTTGGTCATTAAGAAAAATTTCTTCATTGAAACGGTTGTTAAGCACTGGAACAGACTGCCCAGGGAAGTGACTGGGTCCTGATCCCTGGAGGTATTTAAAAGTCATATAGACGTACTGCTTAATAGCATTGTTTAGTGGTGGGATTGGCAGTGTTAGATTAATGGTTGGACTTGATGATCTTAAAGGTCTTTTCCAACCAAAATGATTCTATGATTCTATGATTCTAACTAGTATAAACAGTTAAGAAAAAAGCTGGCTAAACTTATCTACCTATTCAAATACAATTTTAAATCCTATTTTACACTTGAAACATCAATTAATCTTGTCTTTACTAAATAAAACTTGCCCGTTTATTTTGTTGACCTATCCTCTGCAGCTGTGACAATCTCATCATTGATTTCTATAGAGTTGTACATTAATTGTTGCATTAAAGCTGTAGTTTACCAAGATATCCATTTCTTAAAATAATACATAGCCTACAACAATGTTCTGGCAAATCAGACCAACTACTATTAAATAATCTTAAATCTTGATACACAAGGTCATGTCCTCTTGCTCAGTATGATATGACTGCATATTAGTTGAACTCATAGTTCCAGCTGGCTGGAAGCATGAACTCAGTTAATGTTTGATTTACTACACTGAGGCCACATCCATAGGAGGAAATTAATTATCAATTTTAGGGATTGCTAACTCAGAAGCTTGAAAAAACCCTTCTCTTGATAATGGATCGTACTTCATACATACCATATATAATCAAGCAATGGAACAACATAATCTGATGCACACTATGTAAACGATCTATGACTGTAGTGATAAATTGCCAGATTTAGCAATTTTACTAGCTGTATTAAATTGTTGATAGTTTCTCTTACCTATGAACACCTCCTAAATGAAGAAAAACTCTTTTCTTAATTAGGGAAAACTTTTCAGAGTAAACCTCAGTATGAGAAATTTTATATGTGACTCGATCACTCCTACATTGGGGAAAAGCCTGCCAAGAGGCAAACAAGGTATTTTTCCTTAGTAAAGAAAAAATAAAAGCCAAGAAGATGAAATATATTAATTTGCAAAAATGATGTAACCTGGATCATTATTAGTATTGCCACTTAGAATTCAATAGTTCATTTTAAATCTTAGTCTATTTCATTAAACTTTAAAAATCATTCATAAAAATACAGGTTTATAACCTTAATATGCCTGCCTGACATAATAGATCAGTCAACAGTGAAATAAATAGTCCTTCAGACTTCAGCTACATTCTCTTTATGTTGTCAAAAGAAGTATTCATGATTCCTAGCAGAAATAAGGTATGGATCATTAAAACATCTATCAAATGAACTGTTTTCTTCGTTGTAGTCCACACTGGATGTTGTGTCCAGTTCTGAGATCCTCAGCAGAACAGAGACATAGGCATACTGGAGCAAGGCCAGCAAAGGGCTGGAAAGACGAGGAAGGCATTGGGGCATATATGTCATTATGAGGAGAAGCTAACATAACTGTTTGGTGTGGATTAGTGAAGGCTGAGGGGGATCTTATCCATGTGTATAAATTCCTGATGGAGGGAGTAAAGACCCTTTGCAGTGGTATCTAGTCACAGGACAATGGAGACAAACTGAAAGATGGGAAATTCTACTCAAGCATGTAAATTACATTTTTTACAGTCAGCGTGGTCAAACACTAGCACAGGTTGCCCAGACAGATTGCAGAGTCTCTATGCTTGGAGATATATTCAGAACCTGAATGAATATAGCACCAAGTAACTGCTTTAGTTGACCCCACTGTTAGTAGGGGTTTGGTCTGGATAACCTTCAGAAGTCCTCTTCAATATCAACGATTCTATGGTTTGCTGTGATTTTGTATCAATGGCAGATTCGCTAAACCTATGTCTCACTTTACAATTTTTCCTTGTTCTCTTCACTTCTTCCCATTCTTCCACAAGTTTCCATTTCTTTTATACCTTCTGAAGATTATTGATAACTCACAACCCATTCAAACATAAAAATACTTCCCTTTCCTACATCTCTAATGACATCAATCTTCATATTTAATTTTCTCTCATTTTTCATTATTTTCCACTCATTAAATATTTTCTCTATTTTGATATTGCAGCTCAACTGAAAAATCCTTGCAGTTTCCTATTATATTAATTCTAACATAATTTCATAATAGCCTTTTTTATTTTGGAACTACAAATGACACAACAAACTTACACATTTACATTACATGTAAACATTTTCAGCTATTTTGTACTACTTATAATTATTACCAAGAGGTCAGTCTTATATCCAGTCTCTCAACCAAAATGACAATGAAGCTTAGAACCCATAAGAAAATATGTAGAAATATCTGATTTTTCTACTGTGAGTCCAACATTTTGCAAGCAGGTTGCATTGTCTTGTAATAGAAAAAAGGGATTGTACAGAAGGCAGCATTTACAAATTCATGGCTGAAAAATGGCTGTTTTAAAAGGGCTTAGACTTAAGTCACCTTAACTTTTCCACATTGGCAGTGGTACAAACATGCTCTAAAATGGTTTAGAAAGTATCTTCAGGATCAACAGGCTGAGGTCAATGGTACAAGGTTCAATGAGCCCAAGTGCAACTTCCTGGACTTGGGCAACAACAACTCCATGGAACACTACAGGCTTGGTGAAGAGTGACTGGAAAGGTGCCCAGAGGAAAAAAAACTTGGAGAAGTAGGCTGACAACCAACTGAACATGAGCCAGCAGTGTGACCAGGTGGCCAAGAAGGCCAACAGTATCCTGGCTTGTATCAAAAATAGTGTGGTCAGCAGCACTAGAGAAGTGGTTATGCCCCTGTACGCAGCACTGGTGAGGCTGCACCTACAATACTGTGCTCAGTTTTGGGCTCCTCACTCCAAGAAGGACATTGAGGTACTGGAGCATGTCCAGAGAAGGGCAACAAAGCTGGTGAAGGTTCTGGAGAACATGTGTTACGAACAGTGTCCGAGGGAACTGGGGTTGATTAGTCTGGAGAAAAGGAGGCTCAAGGGAGACCTTATTGCTCTCTTAAGTATATAAGTAAAAAGCACCGTGGCAAGCAAAATACTTTCCAGGAATATGTTGGGGGTTTTTTAAGCTTTTTATTTACAAAAAGAGAAAAAAGGAAAAAAAAGGAAAAAAAAAAAAAAGCCCTCGGGCAAGTCCTAGCACAGTGTGTCAAGTTTCAGCCAAGAGCAAATATTTATGTCTGCATGCCACTTTAAAACATCATGAAGTAACAAAGGTTGCATTCAGAAGAAGTTTGGGGCCATCTAGTGGTTCTTCTAGTAAAAACATGTAGTTTTCCAGAAAACAGGGATACATTCCTCACTTTTAGCATTTTTTTTCTCTCAAATATACTATGAACTTACGTTATTGCAAAATACAAAACTACAGAATGACCTTGTGAGGGTTGATTTAGAAACATCATCCCTAGAAACATAAAAATCCAGGGTCACAAGGAAAATATATTGTATATTGTAGAGCACAGCAACCATGGGAATTAACTATATGAACTAAAGAATCTTCTTAATTTCTAAATTCTGTTCTTTAAATTTGCCAACAGAAGATATACAATGTTCAAGAATTACTCAACCAAATAAACACACACTTCCTTTCCTTGAAAAGTATATATTTATTTCTGGGTGCAATTTAAATATTATTTGTTTTAATGTGCAAATATTTCAATAGGATTTATCATGGTTATTTCAAAGATCTCCATAATACAGTTCCAGATAAGATCATACAAAGCTTTGTGGTTAACAATGTATATACAGAGGGAATATACATCATCATCAATGTTGTCTCCAAGTATAAAACTAATTCTATCATTGTCGGAGTCCAAGTCTAGTGATTTTCAGTTGATGATGAGAATATATGTTTTTCCTGAGCTTCTCCTGTAATAGACAAGCTTTTAGGTGGAGATAATAGAAAAGGTCGTATAAAACCAATTTAATTGATGACACCACAAAATCTGCAGAGCCTTTTGATCTCTCTGGTTTTGTGACTTATTAGAAATACCTACATGTACACACATTACCTATATGTCGCAACAATGACTTGAATTCTCAGAAGCTGAAAGCAAATCAAAACTGAGATAATGAACTTTTATAAGATTCTACTAGTAGCCCATTCTCTGTTTACACCACTTTGAATACTCCTCACTTTAACTAATAACTTCTCCATTAAATAAGTGTTATCATGAGCATGGACATACAAGATTTTATTATCTTCTCTGCTTCAAATCCAAGAAAATTTATTCCCCCATTCTTGCACAGTTGAACTGTTATGGTCTTGCTGCATGGGAAGCCTCATGAGTCCAAAAACAGTGACTTTGCTTGAATTTTGTTATACACATTACTTGAGGAATCCTGACTTGTTGGTAAGGACCAAAGCCATAGTACACCATTTCATATGCCCAGGCAGAGCGATTTAAGGCACATGGAAGATAAATGTGAATTATTACTCTGTTTTATTATTCAGGTCTATTATAGAAAGTTTATGGAATACAGGACAGCAAACTATAGAAAATCAGGCTTCATTAACAGTACACAGAATTAATTTCTCAAACTCTCCATTCATAACATTCTGCTCTTTTAGAAATCTCTGTGGTGCTTTGTGATTCTAAGATTTTTTTCTATACAGTGCTTGGATTGTCATTTTACCGTATTACCTATGCTGTATACATGTTGTATCATACAACTTTTCCAAATACTATATCATGTTCTTTCTTTATATTTCACTAACATAAACCAGTTATTCACTGCAATACATTGCCACACTCATTTTACTTCCTTCCTTAGGAATACTTTGGAAAATTTAAGCCTACTGTCATACCATACAAATTTCATTTAAATTCAAAGTATCTACATTAAGGTAGAAATTGGCCATTCCAAATCACACTTGTTTAACCAGAGTTTCAATACAAACATTCATCTTTTAACTGAACATAGACATTTGGGAATTTGTCTGTAATGTTAAGAGCAGAAGACTTAAAACCAAAAGTAAATGTCTGATTTATAACATACTTACTTGATATTACATGGCTTATTATAGATAAATTGCCATCTGGAAGGCACACGGATAATACTATGAATTACTGATTTAATCTGCAGAAAAAATAAATCATACATCATTAGCTGATGCAAGATGTTTAAAATATTTTCTTCTCAGAAGCATTCCTTAAATATAAACACTAGTCCCCATTTCAAATACTATCTTTGTTCAGTGCAATATGTTACTTGCCAGTATTTTGGAAAATCTGTCATACTTGAGGAATCCCAAGGTTTCCACTGGTTTATGTCTTGTATTCTCAAAAACCTGTGTCATGTTCATTCACCATTTGTCCAAAAGAATTCTCTGTTCAGAAGTGGCTGACACAATTTAATAAACCAGAGAAGTCACTGTCAAATGCCCTGATAAGCTCTCTCCCCTGAGAAAATGAGCTGCCAAAACAGCATTTCCAATACTTGCTAAGCCAAAAAGTGAAAAATTGAGACTTGGAATCAACAAGGATTCTCACACAGGAGTCCAAACAGAATAAACAGCTAAATATTTATACTGAGTAGGACAGTAACTCTAAAACCTGCTTTCCCCATCTACCAAAAATACCCATCGCTGAAGACATTTTGCTTTACTTTATGCTGTATAAAGCACTGATATTATTAATGATGCTGCAGTGATTGTAAACTTTTCCATAACTTCAATCTATAAATCCAAATGAAATCATGTTTAGTGATGAGGACCCAGTAGAAGCAAAGATTCGCTGCTTGTGTTAACAGCAAAGGTAGGAAAGTATAAACCTTTTCTCCAGCACAAAATCTGTCCTAAGATGCAAAAGCTGCAAGTGCTACATATGACGGGGGGGGGGGAGAGGAAAGTGTGAAGACTCAGTGAGACAGACATCTTCACTGATGGGATTCTATCAGTAAACATGTAAGGCAATGAACTGGTTAGACAAAAATCTACAATCTCTTTTTCAATGTTCATGTTGTATTCAACTTTGAGTCAGCATCACTAGCTGTATCTGTACCAACAAGCTAAAAACATCCAGGGACTGGGCAGCATGAAGCACAGAAAGGCTCATATCCATAGCTAAACCCTCTTCACAGGATATTCTATCCTCCCCATAGGGAATGTTAACTTCAAAAAAAAAAGCTTTGTTTGAAAGAATGCTGACTGACATTCACTAAAAAATGTGTCAGGGATTGTAGTATTAAAATGGAAATTTTATTCTACCACTTGCCAATCCTCAAGACCATGTCCTGGTCCTGTCCATACAGTCCTGTCCTAGTACAACAGCAGCCACAGAGTGCTGTTAGAGTTCTAGATGGAGTATATCTTAACTACTGTTGTCAATGATGCAAATTTTGTTTTCATTTTAGTCCTCTGATTTCCACTATAGCTACCATTTTAATAGCTTTAAAAAATATTTGTGAAGTACAACAAAGCTCCTAAACTCACCAAATATTGTCGGACAATTTATCACAAAATCATGGCCCCACAAGCTTCCACACAGGGACTTGTTACATTTATACCAGTGAACAAAACAGTAGCAATTCCGACTACCCACCTACAAAACGACATAGCATCATCTGTCTACTCCATAATATCAGGCTCACTTAACCTCCAAAAAGCATTCATGCCTATTGAGAATTGTCTCTGGTCCATCCTAACTTTGAGACAGTGACTGGGAATTGAGGTATGAGCTGACACAAACCAAAAACCTGTCATACTACAGGTAATCCAGTTTCAGTACCCAAACATATTCTAGAGACTCATGTATTGATAAAGATGCAGACAGAGAAAAACACACTCTGGCATTGTGTAGTATAACTGTTGCCTAGAAATCTCTTTCTGCCTGTGTTTCTGGTAACATTTCAATGGTAGACAAGGTACAGGAAGGGGAGAATAATAAACACCTAGGTCTTAACATGACATACAGACAGAATGCAGCTGGAGTGACTACCCTAGTCCATGAACTGGTGTTCCCAGATACTTAAGCTATTCACTCTAGAATCACTTCGATCCAGTATCTCCCTTTCAGTCTAAATGCATGAACAAGCAGAATTTTGCTCTAAAAATTATTTGATAGAGAGAAAACAATGTTACTTCCAGAGTCGTATTCTGTAAACCCTCTCTATTAAAAAAGCATTCTTATAAGGTATGACACAAACAGCTGTAAAGAAAGAAACACTACTGTTCAAATTAGACACAGATGTTTGTTTTCTAAAATAGCTTTGATAATGTATATCCAAGAATATGTTAGCGGTTTTTAAAATGTTTAAAATGTTAATTTAAACAAGTTTTAATAGGGCATTTTACAAACTTGTACTTTTTTACATC
>WTSP01017195.1:41992-60982 GCA_025331215.1 Actenoides lindsayi | reverse complement strand
GAAAAAGAAAAAGAAAAAGAAAAAGAAAAAGAAAAAGAAAAAGAAAAAGAAAAAGAAAAAGAAAAAGAAAAAGAAAGGAAAAAGAAAGAAAAAACTTTGATCAGCACTAATTCCCAGAGGAGCAAGTTAGGTGTCTTCTTCAGTAACCAATTTGCCTTTTCAGGTATGGTAGGGAAGTGTATTTCTGTACCTCCTCTTCACTCTCCCTTTTGTATTTTCAAGCACATTTTGGTTCATACACAGTAATTCATGAAGATAAAATCCTGGTAATGCTAAGGCAGTTTATAACCACATAGGCAGCAGGCAACATGGGCCAGGGCAGGCTTCCGAGCTAACAGAAAATAACCATTTAATATACATGAAATATGAGGTTTTTGTTTCTTTGAACAAGTAATTCCTTTCTCCTGTTTCATGGATTTGTTTCATGTTTTTTCTCCAATGGATACCGAAGTGTTTATTGAGCACTGAGGAGGGCAGCCAGCTTCCTGGAGCTGCAGACATGGCAAAGAACAAAGGACATCAGCTGGGGCTCATGAAGAGGAGCTTTTGCCTTCCCAGATATTTGCCACAAGTTTAGAATGTCACTTTTGATGGGGGTCCTTATTTTATGTAGTTTTTCTCAACAGTTTTACTCCTTTCCAGTAAGAAAGTCATAGAAAGGGCTTCTAAGGACCAAAAGTCCTTACATGAAAGACAGGCTCTAAAAAAAAGCTTGTTTGGACTAGTAAAATAGTGACTATAAAAGTAACTTGTGCTTACACAGACAACAACAAAAAAAAAAAGATTCTTATTTTATAACGAGTGAACAAGTATCAGGTTAAAGAGAAACACAGAAAATGGAAATGCAGATAATTTCTGTGTGTGTATGATAGCATAACACACCACATCATAGCCACAAATTACAACACGAACCAGAAAGAAATAGAAGACTAACTATGACCAGGTCATTTCTAATAGGAGATACTAGATATATCTGATTGCTGGTAAGGAAGAAATGTTCTGGTTAAAATGCTAATCTTATTTTAGAGATGTGGAATCAAACTTATTTTCTACAGATTTCTTATTTACCTGCTATAAACCACCTCATTTCTACCTTATTTCTCTGGAAAAAATAGATATTCTGGCATTTGCTTGTCACACAAGTTATTCTGAGCAGAAATATATTAGAGATGACAGCCATTTCCCTACTTCAATACTACACAGTTTTTAGCTACACCATCGTGTTACTGTTTCTGAAGTTAGGATTTTTATATAAGCTTTCTCATGTATAAAACCCCCAAACTATAGGTATCATACTTTGTGTCACAATTTATGTTGCCATAAAAACAAATCAAACTAGGTAACAGAAAAATGTTATTCAGGATTAATTTTTAAATGTATAAAATGGCTAATTCAGTGATAGTGACTTTTTAATAAATCTCCATGTAATAGGCAATTCACAATACACCTTCCATGGTGACAATCTTAATAGCATAGTGCTATTTAAAATACATGTTCAGTTAACATTTTATGTTATGTTGCATTTTACAACAAAGTAAATGAGTCACATTTTCCAAAGAGATGCTGGTTCAAAATATTGTAAACTCAATAAAGAATTCGCATTCCATAGTTATCACAAGGCTAAAGAAGTGACACTGCATCTCATCTCAATGGTCAAAACAGAAAACTACATAGTAAATTGGGGAAAGAAAAAAAAATCTATCTTAACTAATTCTTTTAAAGCGGCTTAGTTCTCTGTTTTTATCTTTACTAATGTTGTAGTTTAAGGATGAACAGAATGAGTGAGGGGGACCGGTGGTAACCCCAGGACCTTGAGGAGTCAGAGGGCAGCTGTTATTCCCTCTTCCCTGCCACACTCCATAGAACAAGGAGACAGGGACCTAGGGGCCTCTTCCTTCCTTGGCTCTGGGATCTGCCAGGGCATCTCAGCAGGGCTGGGCCTGACTCCATGTGTCCCATGCCATCCATCACCACCCCAGAGCATGTTTTGGCTAGAGGTCTGTACCCTTCTTCCCTTAATACTCCTTTCTTCTATTTTTCTCAATAAATTTGTTATAGTCTTAACTTACAATCTTGGGTGAGGCATTTTTCTCTTTTTTTTTTTTTTTTCCCTTATTCCCCTTTTTATCCTCCCCTGGGAGGAATGGGGGAAGATGGCTAATCCTGCTTATGTTTCATGTGGGCTTACCCTGAGCCTTAAAAGGAGACAGCTAACAAATCCAGTTCCTTTCTTCAGGCACAAAAGACTCCTTGGCAGTGAATCTGCAAGGCAAGAAGAAGATCTCAGAGGGAGATGTGGAAAAAGATGAAGGAAAAGCACAGTGATACATGGCACGTACATGTCAAAGACTGTGTTCAAGCTGTTAGCATCTCAGCTGTGAGAAAAGAGATGGAGGCAGATAGATAGATTTGCCCTACACTAATTCCTCTGTCTTCTGCAAGTGATCTTTCATAGGTTCTTATGAAAGCATCTTAGGAATTCTGTAAGGAAAATGTTTCACTGGTTGCTAGCTTTGTATCCCATATGAAGGATTTTTTATTCATAGCCAAAAGATATGTGTCATGACTTAACTCCAGCCATCAATTAAGCACCACCGTCACTCACTCACTTTCCCTCAGTGGGATGGGTTTGAGAAGCAGAAAAGTAAAAATGAGAAAACTCATAGATTGAGATAAAGACAATTTAATAGGTCAATCAAAGCAAAACAAGGAATTCATTCAGTACTTCCCATTGGCAGGTACATTCAGTCATCTCCAGGAAAGCAGGGCTCCATCACCTGTAACCATGACTTGGGAAGACAAATGCTATCACTCTGAACATCCCCTTCTTCCTGCTCCTCGCCTCAGATTTATATACTGAGCATGATATCATATGGTATGAGGTATCACAGAGAAGGTGGACACCTCATCTCTGGAAGTATTCAAGACCAGGCTGGATGACGCTTTGAGCAACCTGGTCTAGTGGGAGGTGTCCCTGCCCATGGCAGGGGGTTTGAAACTAGCTGATCTCTAAACTCCCCTCCAGCTCAAGCCATTCTATGATTCTGTGATAGCCCTTTGATCAGTTGGGGTCAACTGTCCCAGCTGTGTCCCCTGTCACCTTCGTGTGCACCCCCATTCTACTCACTGGTGGGGTGGGATGAGAAGGAGAAAAAGCCTTGACTCTGTGCAAGCACTGCTCAACAATAACTGAAACATCCCTGTGTTATCAACACTGTTTTCAGCACAAACCCAAACCATAGCCCCATATTAGATATTATGAAAAAAATTAACTCTACCCCAGCCAATACCAGGACAATATGCTCCTCTTTAAAACCCTTATTAATGTCAAACCCTGCATAAAAGTTTCACATATGTGGGGAAAAAACAATGAAATCAACACCTGTTTCTTCCTCAGTCATTCCCACTGCCAGCTTGTCCTTGACACGATGTAGCTACTGCAACAATACTGTTTTCCAAATGTCAAGTTTTAAGGAATTATTTATACCATTCATGAACTCTGAAATCCACTTCATCCTAAAATAACACACCTGTAGCCTTAACTACACAATGTAATGATCCAATAGGTCTTCCTGTACAGAATCTAGGAACTTTGCAGAAATTAGTCTTTTACCATGTCAAAAAGAGTTGCTTCAAACATGCTGCTTCAATTGATATATGAGGAACACAGCTTCCAGGAAAGAAAGGTTTACTTCACATCAACAGATAATGCCAGGTACTCACAGCTGGGTAATGGACCTATCATGCCTGTTGAACAAAAAAGACATATAGAGAATATAACTTTTGTTTGTAACTAAGATAAAGAGATATTCACAATCTGTAAACTACAAACGCAAATACTACTTTTAGCAAATGAAAGTGTGGCAACATTGAAAGCTATGTACAAATTCAGGTTGTAAAATAAAAATCAATCTACAGCTACAAAGCAATCCAAAAATCCATAACACATCCCTATTCATTTTCTAAGAACTCACATGCAATCAAAACTTTGTGAAAGTATTTGTATTAGATTTATTTGGTGTTTAGGGGTAGTATTCTTTTACTAGTTTGGTTTCCAGAAAACCAGTAGACTAGGGAAGAGGGAACTGGGAGAATTTTCTCTCCCTTTAGATATGAAAAGAAAGGTTTAATGGAAAAAGTCTTGAGAAAAATTGCATGACTACCTTAAAACATAGGTATGTACAGCTAAAAACAGAGCTGAGTATCATAATGAGCGTAAGAAATGAGAACTATGTTAATTGGAACCTTGAGCTCTGAAGGAAAGACTTTAAAGATTTGTCTGGTTTTATCTGGACTTTTGGCACAGTTCATTTTATTGAAAGGACCGTTTTGAATTTCACACCAAAATCTAAATTTGTTTAATAAAATCATTCAGTTGCAGAACTTCAATCTGAATGCATCTATATCTTGAGATAACCATTGTCAAATGCAGGAACATTTTCATAATTAATAATTTCAGTGCAGAGTAATTAATTAAAAGAAAATTAATGTTTTCTGGCTATAAGAGCCATTGTAGAGCATATTTGTGGCACCACAAAAACTATTCACATATGCATAAAGCTGTTCAAAGTCCAGCACAGAATAATTTTACCTATTGGTTAAGCAGGAGATATTTATGAAAGCTGAAGTTCTGCATTCTCAGTGGATGAAAAAAATCAGTAGTTTTAGAGGTGCTTAGTAGTATAAAGTAGTTAGTTCAAGCATAAGGCAAATATTTAAAATCAACATCTAAGAACTCGAAAATATCACAATAAAATTACTCAGTTTTATTGCTTCTTTACATCTCTTTTGAGTGTCATTTAAAGGTTACTGTTATTTATAATCTGAATTATATTTAATGCATTACCTGAAATCCTTTTCCTTGTCTCCTACCAGTCTGCTTTTCATAGTGAGCAAACTAACCTAGTTTAAATTCTGGACTGTGCTTCTATGTTCTGCTCTGAGTTAAATGTAGGCAACTATTGTAATAAACAGAAGAAATTTTTTTTCCCAACATTCAATGTCATAGCCAAATTGTAAGTCACATCAAACAAAGCACTTATGTTGGTCTACATTAAAAGAAGATGAAAATACTAATTTCAATATATTAAATTTTGCTTTCAGTTTCAAAGTATTGTATATTCACCATAATATTGCTGACTTCGGTGAGAGTTTTATATATCTAAATGTTATAGGAATAGTTTACTTTAATAATAAAGCCTATCAGAGGTAAGGTAATATTTTCAATTGTTTCTTAAAAAGAGACCGTCAGAAGAACAAGGTATCCAAAGGAAGGTTTTCACCATTATTTACCCTGTGATGAAAGAAAATGGTAATTGGGGGGCAAAATGTCTCATTTGATTCACAGAAATAATTTTCAACCATATTGTAATGCCTGAGTTCTGATTACAGATTAATAACTTTCAGAAGTTGCTATTATGGCAGTAATGAGCCAGCAATTGAATTAAATCTGTAATCCAAAATCAGAAAGATGTGTAGTCATAATCAAGCTTGTACAAATACTTTCTTCTCTGGACGAACAGCCACAGGACAGAGGAAATATGTCTGAGAGGGTATCTGAGCATTTTCACTAGTGTGTTCACTATAAAACCTATTTTACTGTTATTTTCACAAGTATAAATGAGAAACAAAAAGACATTGCAAAATAAGATCCATTTTCAGAGCTATAATACATGCTATTGTACTTGGTGTAATGTGAAACCTACATTTCTTATAGCTTCATTACATTAAAAACAAACAAACACAAATGCAAAGATTTTTACTTGTTTTTTAGATTTGGAGCTTATTAGAAATTTTCCAGCAGCAGTCAGAAAATAATTATTTTTCAGTATTTAAGTGTTCCACAGGGATATGCCAGTTATGTTGCAACCTTTGAGGAAAATCTACTCATTTTTGGCCATTCTGCACCCCACCCATCTCTTGGGTGATTTGCTGCTAAATCCCTTTATATAGCTAACTCTGGTGTTACTTAATCTCTTGAGCTCCTTGGGATTTTTGTAGGCAGTCTGCCTGGCAGAGTTCTCAGATACCATTCAAGCTTGTCAAGAATCTGGAAATCAAGATAGTACAACAAAGATGAGCTCTCTAGAGCTACTGCCTCACTCTGCAGCCAGGTGGCTCCAGCATGCCCCAAACACCAGACATGACATCTCAACAGTTTCCCAAGTTATCTGAGCTATGTGGGTGACCAGTTCCTTGAAAACTCATCTCTCTGGACATTCCCAGTAGGTTCCTTTCTCAGCTCTTCACCTTGATGGCAACACTACTTCCTTGAAGCTGTTTTATTCGGGAGATGGTAAAGCTGGGGGTTCATGACATGGATACAAATTCAGAAATTGTATTTGAATTTTACCTTTTATTTTTCTGCCTCACACCAATTGTTACACTTCTGAAATTTTGCCCCAGTGTTGAATTTGTCTTTTAAATGCAAAAAAAAAACACAAAACCAACTTATTGCAAGGGCTTTCCATTCCTCTGGCCTGATGGAGGTTGGCATTCATCTTGATAATTATAAAATTTCATTGTTTCTGTCATTTTCACCTCATAATTCTTGAAAGATGTGCCTACATTCCAAAATACACTTAGCTGTTTTCCTTGCCCATAGAGTGCCTTCCTGCTGAAACTTTGTCAAAAAGGAGCAAGAATACAGATATGCTTTAAATAATTATCACATCCTCTACTGAAGTGTGGTCCTCAGAGTTTGCTCATTTTGACAGCAGAAGTGAGCAGTGAAGGAATAGAGGTTAAATGCTCATAAACTTTCCTATCATCTTCTATTTCAAAGACTTGTTACATTGGTCATCGTTACTTCATCTTATTGGTCTACTCTTCAGAGACATTACTTCTTCCTTTATGTATTTAATGGTTGAGTTTTCTTCAGGGAACTTCTGTTACTTGCCACATTGGATGACAACTAGAGGTTTCAAGCTTGCAGTAGAGCTCCAGGATTACAAATAATCTTCAGGAGTGAAAAAGTTTATCCTGCCTCTGTTTATAGAGAACATGCAGGGTTCAACCCATCTCACCTGGAGAGCTGAGATCCAAGAATAACAATCATTCGACATACAGGAACAAGAGTAAAAAATCCTAAAATTTATTGTACAATTGACAACTTCTGTGTCATACCAACAAGACAAATGAACTACCTATTTGTTTATGCACGTCCTGATTACTTTTCCTCTCTCCTATCCCACTGGATTTGTTTTTTTCATAACATGCAAACTCTCCAGTCTTGGGCAAGCTGAGCATCAACTACTGTACCTTTAATAGATTGTCTGATGGAGCAAAAAGCTCACTTCTTGTAAACAATGTCCATTTAAAAGAAGAAACCAGATTTAATACTTTGTGAAAATGCTGTGTCTAACAAACAAA
Source organism: Actenoides lindsayi (assembly GCA_025331215.1). Taxonomy (NCBI): domain Eukaryota; kingdom Metazoa; phylum Chordata; class Aves; order Coraciiformes; family Alcedinidae; genus Actenoides; species Actenoides lindsayi. The sequence continues at coordinate 53,611 of WTSP01017195.1, read as the reverse complement.
AAAAAATGCACCAACACATCAGCTTCCATTTATGACCAAGCACTTTTGCCTTTAAAAAAAAATCACTTTTTTGTACCCTGCATTTTTGATCTAAGAAGTGAAGTACTCCTGAAGAGGACATGAAAAAGAAAAGCTTCATTAAATCAGTTTACAGAAGAAATGTTTATGTCTGCCAGTGCACATGCATATCCATGTGTGAAGTCAGCCTTGCTTTGAGCAGGGTCTTGGACCGAGTGACTTCCAAAGGTCAGTCCAACCTCCCCTGCAATTCTGCTTCTTACTGCCAAGGGTACACAGTGCATCGCATGTATATCATCACAAAAACAGCCTGCCTGAGAGCTTGTGTAATGGGGCCATTGCAGAAACAGGGAGGGGTGAAATGGCCTTTGATCTCCAGACTGAATGATGGGCTGGTAAGAACATTACCAGTCAGGCTCTTCCCTCATTTCTCTGACAGAAACTGCTGTCATTATAACAACAGCAAGAGAGCCAGATGTGTGTCCACACTTTAGTCATCCCATTTCAGTGTATTAACCTCATCCACTGCGAAGAGAGAATTGTGTTAATATGCAACGTGTGACCAGGACTGGGTGAAGTGCAGCAACCTGTCCTATTTTGCCTTTTCTGCTAACTGGTGGCAACCTCTGTCAGAAAAATAGGGCAGGCAGGAGAAGTAACATTTGAACATCTGAAATTGCTGCAGCTAAATCTGTCAGAGCCTTTTCATAGGTTTTTGCATATATACAGGAAGGGTAATTTCTAGCCTGCAGTCCCAAAGCTGCATGTGTGTTTTCTCATGGTCATCAGCTTCTGTATGTGTAATTCCTACTTCTAATATTTTCAGTTATTTCACACGACATTTGCAAGCAGTTCAGTTCCAAGATATGCATCTGCCTATAAGAGCAGCCACATGTCCTTTCTTTGGCAGATACCAGCTAGTTAGAGTTCTTCTCCTTTTGATTTATAAATGACTCGGTAATGCACCATAAAAATTATAGTTTAATTATGAGTTATTTAAAAGAATATAGTCTCTCTTCTTTCCTACAAATGGATGTAAGCATAAGGTTTCATAACACAAAACAATTCAGCAAAACAATTTAATCTTTTCATCAATAATCTCTCTCACAGTCCATGTACTCCATTTACTCCACAGGCACCCAAAAAACAGATTATCCTACTGACCTATAGTTGATGGTAAAGCATAGGGAAGAAAGGAGAAAATTTTGCCAAACAGAAGGTAACTTTCTTTTTTATGGACTCTGCTGTAGTTTGTCCGTGGCCAGCTTCAAAACAAGAAACTCATTTCCAAGCTTTCAAAAGATGTAATATATATCTTGATGACCCATATTAGTAGAATTTCAACCTGTACATATACTAAAACTCCTGGGAACCACTACTTTTAGGAAAGAACTTAAATTAAAACAAAAGACAATGATGAAGAGTTTCAGGTTTTGTTCTGATCTTTATCACAGGCTTGCAATTATATGGTTCATAAATCTGATGATTTCTTTGTGTCTTAGTTTCTCCCACATGTAAAATTAGATCATTAACTACTGCACAGTGATGTTGAGAATCTTAATTTGTAGAGTATGCAAAACATTTTTTGATCTTCATGTTGAAACAGAAGTTTACTTTTTTTCCGGTACCTTCACATACTAAGTCGTTCAGATATAGAAACTCAGATGAATACTGAGATTTTTCTGCTTTGAGATGAGCAGACCATTAAAGATAATTTCTTTAGCATGTCCATAATTTTTCTCTGCTGTTTCAGCAGCCAAGAAAAATAATATGCCTGGCATTAGTTATTAGTTATTAGTTATTAGTTTCAAAAATAGAGTACATGTGTGCTCAGGATACTGTTCTACTATCTACATGTTTCACAATAAGCACATACTGGAAAACATAGAAGGCACAGAATTTTAGAATTTAAGTTTTTAGAAGTCATATTTTCCTCAAGGTCATAAGGTTGATGAATGCTTAGCTTTTATTACTTCATCGTGTTATCAAAAGTTATACTTACCACAATCATAATTTATACTGGTGATTCCCAGAGGCCTTGACCAAATAGGAAGCACTGTGCTAGGGATACAGGGGACCTCAATCCATGTCCTGCATAGCTTAGACTTTGCAATGGCCCAGGTTTACTCCAGAAAAGGTTTTTGTGCTGGTGTAGGACCTTGTCTGCATCAGAGACACAAGTAATAGATACAGGGAATTGTTATGATCTTTCTTCAGTTGAAAATTTAATAATTTACTCCCACGGATTTGAGCAAGAGTTGTCAGAATGCTGCTTTGGAGAATAACACAAAACTAAAGCAATGAGCATGCGGAGGTCCATGTAGAGGTTGTGGAGCCTGCTGAAGCTTTCTGAAAAAAAAAATATTCTGTCCTGCTGCTGACTATTCTTTTGGTTGAGTCCAGCAGATGATGCCATCCATCATTAAATTCCTAAGCCGGAAGACATATAGTAGTGTGGGAAAAGGAGTAGGGTAGTGGCAGAGGAAGAAGAAATGATAGGGTCATAGTCACATCATGAGGGAGAAACATCTGAACAGACTTGGAAGAGGGCTAAATTACAACAGATGTCCGTGGATCCGAAAGGAGCATCCACAGTATGGAAAGGATTGACTATTGATGGCCTCTTTCCATACAAGTACCAACAGCTGTCAGATAAAGCTCGTTGGAGTCATACTCAATACAAGCAAATGTACTTCAAAACCCAAATATTAAGTTGGAACAATTAATTTTAGTGCAACTACCCTTATATTTTTGTGAAATGTAATTTAGACTCTAAAAAATACTATTTAGCAACATTAAATAAAAAACAAAATAACAAAAAACAACCTAATGCCTATTTCCACTACGGTCAGTCTGTTAAGAGAAAAAAGTCAGGATCCCAAAGAACAGTTATACATCTGAGCAGCATACCGTCACTGGACTTAATATTAATTCTAAAAGGACAAACATTGTTATGTTTCCTTATTTTGGAGTGATACTGTATGTGTGTGGGTGTAATTCTTTCTGCAGTGTAAACACCTACAAGTATTTGTATCTTAATATTGAGAAGTCAGCCTAACATGCTCACAGCAAGATTTCATTTGGGGCACATTTTCCTGACTGCCTTTGGCCTGTGTTGCACTGTGTCAGGAGCACAGCACAGCACTAGCGCTTGCATTACCAGCCTCAGGAGACTCACCATGTTATTATTACTTGATCTGCCCCTGGTGCTGAGCCAGCTCAAAGGTGCCTGAGCTATAAACAAGAGCTGCAAGGGATTTGAATAGGAAGATGAGCAAATTCCTCACAGGTACTGGAAGTCAGCATAGTTGTACATCGTTGATGCTGGGCAGGCACAGGTAAGTAGCCAGATCAGCATACAGATGACCAAGAAGAAAACTCAAAATCCTTTTTTCGCAGTTCTGCTTTGCACTCATTATCAAGCAATGTCTGTGTCACGCTACACTCTGCCAGGAAAAGAAGGAACCACAGGAAGTTATATAGCCCAATGACTTCCAAGGGTTGAGGTGTGCCAGTCACAACAATCTCTTACCAGCCTTTGTTCTCCCATCAACTACTGCTGGAAGTGGCAATTAAGAAGACAGAAGCAGCGTAGGCTGGTGTGGGAAGGGCAGGGCAGCAGTAAAAAGGAAAGAGCAGGGTCTTGGAGGCAGGCAGGACTCAGGTGGGGCACAGAAGAGGCAAAGGCAGCAGCAGTGAGGTTTAGCTACAAGAGTATTAGGAAACACTAGTTTAGTCTATCCCTCTGCACAGGGGCTGAATCTAGTTTATCTTGCTTTCAAAACAAGCCAAAAAGACTTTTTTTGCATTTAATGTGGAAATATTTCTAGTGAAGAACATGGAAATACTATATTATTATTATTATTATTATTATTATTATTATTATTACCCAAACCAACCCTTGGTGGCTTCACATTTAACCTATTGATTAGTTATTATCTCCTTTACAAAGAGCCTTTATATCTTGCACCATACACTTCCTTACTTAACCCTTTTCTAGATTGAATGGAGCTCTTCGTATAACTTCATAGGTCACATTTTTGCAACTATTGATTCAGTTTTGTTGATTCACCTTTGGGTTCCCAATATTTTGTCCATATCTACTGCTCAGAAGTGAGGTGACACCCCACCTACACAAGTTCAGTGTATATCTGAGTACCTTCTTGTTGTGGTTTGAGTCTACCCAGCTGGCAACAAAGCAACCAGGCAGTTACTACTTCACTCCTACCCGCCTCCTGTGGAATGGGGAGAAGAAAATACAATAAGAGGCTTGAGGGTCGAGACAAAGGTCACAGGCAAAAAAGCAGACTTGATTTGGGGAAACAAAAACAATTTAATTTAAACAAAACCACCATCAGTTCAATGATTGAGTCAGAGTAGGACAGTAATAAATACAACCAGATCTTAAGTAAATAAAGCTTCCCCCAACCCCTCCCTTCTTCCCAGGCCCAGTTCTGTTACCACCTCCCCGTCAGTGGCACAGGAGGGAGGGAATGAAGGTTGTGGTCAGTCCCAGTCCATTCTGTCATTTCTGCTGCTCCTTCCTCCTGAGAGGGGAAACTCCTCACAGCCCTCCCATCTATCAACATGGCATCCCTCCCACAGGAGATAATCCTCCATGAACTTCTCCTACTGGCATGGGTCTATTCTGCAGTCTTCAGTCTTCCCAGTGACAGATCACTCCAGCACAGGTCTCCCTCAGAGTCACAATCTGCTTCAGAATCGGTCCCTTTCTCCATTGTGAGGTCCTCCATGGGCTGCAGACAGGATTCTTCTCCACTGTTGATCTCTGAAGGCTACAACGGCTCAACCTGCCATCTCACCACTGGTAAAGGACAACATCTGCTCCAGCATGACTTCCCCTCTCCTTCCTTACTGACCTGGGTGTCTGCATGGTTGTCTCTACCACTTCACACCCCTCTACAACACAAAGAACGCCCAAAACAAAAGAGGATTGCCGAAGAGGTTTTCCCCTCTTAAACAGATTACTGCAGAGGCAATGATTGTGTTGGACGTGGCCAAAAGCAGGTCCAACTTGGAGCCAGGGGACGTTCTCAAAGCTTCTTACAGTGACCACACCAGTAACCACCCTCCTCCACTACAATAAATCCCCAGGCACAAACCCAACACAATCCATAATGAAATAGCTACTGATCTAGTTGAAGATGTCCCTGCTCACTTCGGGGTCTTTGGACTATGTGACCTTTCCAAAACATTCTATAATTCAATGATTCTGTGACTATGGCTGACGTGACACCTATCTACAAGAAGGGCCAGAAGGAGGATCCAGGGAACTACAGGCCTATCAGCCTGACTTCGGTACCTGAAATAATCATGGAAAGGATTATCTTGAGTGAGCCCTCATGGCATTTGCAGGGAAGCCAAGGGATCAGGGCCAGTCAGCATGGGTTTATGAAAGGGAGATCTTGCTTAATAAACCTGATCTCTTTCTATGACCATGTGACTCACCTTTTGGATGGGGGGAAGGCTGTGGATGTTATCTACTTGGACTTTAGTAAGGCCTTCGACACAGTGTCCCACAGCATTCTCCTGGAGAAACTGGCGAATCATGATATAGACAAGTGTACGCTTCACTGGGTTAAAAACTGGCTGGCTGGCCGTTCCCAGAGAGATGTGATTAATAGGGTGAAATCCAGCTGGCTGCCGGTCACTAGTGGTGTCCCTCAGGGATCATTTTGGGGACCAGTCTTGTTTGGTGTCTTTATTGATGACTTGGATGTGGGGATTGAGAGCACCCTCAGTAAGTCTGCAGACAACACCGAATTGTGTGGGAGTGTTGATCTGCTTGAGGGTAGGAAGGCTCTTCAGAGAGACTTGGACAGGTTGGATGGCTGGGCCAAGGCCAATTGTATGAGGTACAATAAGGCCAAGTACCAGGTCCTGCATTTCGGTCACAACAATCCCCAGCAGCGCTACAGGCTTGGGGAGGAGTGGCTGGAGATCTGCCCAGCAGAAAAGGACGTGAGGGTGCTGGTGGATAGCCAGCTGAACATGAGCCAGCAGTGTGCCCAGGTGGCCAAGAAGGCCAACAGGATCCTGGCTTGTATAAGGAATAGCGTGGCCAACAGGAGAAGGGAAGTTATTGTGCCCTTGTACTCGGCCCCTGTGAGTCCTCTTCTCGAGTACTGTGTTCAGTTCTGGGCCTCTCATTATAGGAAAGACATTGAGGTGCCAGAACATGTCCAGAGGAGATCTACCAAGCTTGTGAGGGGCTTAGAGAACAAATCATATGAGGAGAGGCTGAGGGAGCTGGGCATGTTTAGTTTGGAGAAGAGGAGGCTGAGGGGGGACCTCATTGCCCTCTACAACTACCTGAAAGGAGGTTGTAGAGAGGTGGGTGTTGGCCTCTTCTCCTTAGTTACTAATTACAGAACCAGGGGAAATGGCCTGAAGTTGCAGCAAGGGAGGTTTAGATTGGATATTAGGAAGAAATTTTTTACAGGGAGAGTGGTGAGGCACTGGAACAGCTTGCCCAGGGAGGTGGTTGAGTCATCATCCCTGGAGGTATTTAAGAAACGAATTGACATGGTGCTTCATGACGTGCTCTAGGGGCAGGCATGGAGGGGGCTGTGTGTTGGTTTTTGGGTTTGTTTTTTGGATTATTTGTTTTGTTTTGTTTCCTTTTAGTGGTCAGGTATTTAGGTGTTCTTCGTTCTTGTAGGTATGGTTGGACTCGGTGATCTGGGAGGTCCTTTCCAACCACAGTTATTCTGTGATGCTGTATTTCATGGGTGCACAGGTAGGCTGACATCCATATTGGTGGCATGTATCTCCAACAGAATCCAAAACAAAACCATGAGCCGAGTCAGAATCTTTCACTCTAAGGACCTTTAATCCTGTCATAAATTGGAAAGGGGCCTTCCTATAAGGGAGGGTGATGCCCTGTGGTATAGTGGTATTGCAGCCCCTGTGACAGTGCTCCTCGCCCTCTGCCTCTTCTCAGAGTCTTTGGATTGCATTTTGACAGCTGCAGCACTTTCTCCTCTCCAGACTTTCCATTTGGTAAAGTACCTCAACATGAACGTTTTGTGGGTGTTTTCTTTCTTTGTGCATTTCTTCTGCATCTGGATTCGGTACAACTAAATATATCGCTGATCACCAGGTTGATGGGTATATCGTGACTGTACTAGCAGAGTGTGTTCAGCTTTCTCCTCCAGCCTTTATCAGCCCTGCATTCTGATTGCTGCGGTACGTGCCACAAACTGTCTGAGCAGTATTATGAGAAATTTAAGAAACAGTGTTGCATATAATTTCTTTTGGTCATTTTTTTTTTTTTTCCAGAGGAAAGGTGCAGATCTGAGAGCTCTGAACCCAAAATGCTTCATCTATCCTGGTGCGTCTTGTGGAAAGAAGTACTGTCAATTTTCTCTGTTTTCACCTTTTGGTGTCTCTGTGACTTCGGATTAAGCGGGCATTCCAGTCTGTGACAAAACTGCACACAGCACTCATCTTGGTCATGTGCTTTGGTCACGTGCCCTCCAAAAATTTTAATTCTCCAAGTGCTACTTAGGAATCTCTATTCCCGCTGCTTAGGAATTTGTATTTCAGACACTGCTGAAGCCAGCAGTCCAAGAGTATCTATGTATAGCTATCATCACACACCCTTTTGTAATGGCAAAATTTTATACTGTGAGTACATTTTAAGAAAACAATAACAAAAAATCACAAATCAGTGGGAGCACTATTTAGTTCAGTGTAATAGATGAATAACACTGTGGATAATTTTAACACTTCTATATTTAGGGAAACAAGGCCTTGTAGTATGTTGGTAACAGCAAAACTTGATCAGTGTGAAGTACCAGATGGTGTTCTATAAATGCAGATCTTAGGGCGAGCATCTGAAGAACTCTTGTGCTATGTGAGTACCAGAAAAATTATTATTAACTGCCATCAAATGGGTCACTTTATAACCAGTTTTGAGTCTGTAGCGTGACTGATGGGACAGGCATTTCCTCTTGCTAATCAGAATAATAGGGCAAACATGGTTTATCTTAGTGTTTAACCTGGACGTGTTTCCCAAAATGAAAATCTAGATCCTCCTTGGGGATTCTCAGCAGATGAACTCTTCGTAAGTACCCTGGGACTTGTAACGCTAGAAGGCTATAAGGGTGAGTCCAGCCAGGAGATTTTACAGCTCAGAGCTCTGCTTTGTGCCCTCGCTGTGTTGACAAACTCAATGCTTAAGCATGAGGCAGTTGAAAAATTGTCAGGTGGAATGAGCTGAGAGAGACAAAACTGATGCACGTCTGTCTGTGTCAGTCCCATAGTTTTTTGGAAGTGTAGCCCTCAAACTGTGGATACTTCTCCTTTTGAAGTTTAATGCAATAGAAATGTCCTTTCTTTAGTTCTTCCTGCAGATGGCCAAACATCTGCCTGCTGATGGGAGGCAGCAGATGAATTCCTCGTGTTGCGTTCCTTGTGAGTGCAGCTTTGCTTCATTTATTACACTGTCTTTTTCTCAACCCACAAGTTTTTCTCACTTTTGCACATCCAATTCTCCCCCATCCCCCTGCAGAGGAGTGAGTGAGCAGCTGGGTGGTGCTGAGCTGTCTACCAGGGTTGACCTACACCACCAGTTCATTTCAAAGCTCTAGCAGAAGCTGTAGCACGTTGCTTTACATCCGGATCGGATGCATCAGCTTGGTTCGTGACAGCAGGTGGTTCACATACATCACTGTAATGACTGTCCTAGCCAACCTGACTGCCTCTTTGTGCCACACATAAACGTAGGTGGCAGCAATTTATTGGCTTAGAATTGCAGCTAAAACTTCTTGTTTACTCATTTGACAGCGGTGCTGATATTCTTTTGTCTCTGATCTCATTTACTTTGGGTAAAGCCATAGTTCCCATCTGTTGTTGTTTGTGGCAAAACTCAATAGTAGTTTGTAGAGATTTTATTTTTCGCTTCTTTCTGCTTTTTTGGGATTCTTTTTCATGAGGTTTTTTTTTTTTGCATGTGTTGGGTTTTTCTGTTCGTTTGAATTTTTTTGTGGTTTTGTTTGTTTTGTTTTGGGTTTTTTTACGCTGTCATGGAATGGAAGATCTTACTATCGCTCCTAAGTGTCTGTATCTGCTGGAATGTTTTCTTGATAACATGCATTTAAAAAACTCGCATTGTATTAAGATAGCGTTGTGCATATAGGATAGTGGTTTATATCTCATCCTTTGCTCTGACAAAGACCATTTCCATGTCCCTCCCTAAGTCTGTTTCATCTGTCTTGACTAGACTTTTTTTTGTCTTTTATGTCAAGTACATGTGTGTGGAAATATTAATATGGGCAAGAAAACAAAATCCAGTGAAAGTGTGAAAAAAATGAAATTAATTAGGTTACAAAAATAAGAAAATCCCACATGATTGCCTTGTCCCCTCTCTCATCTGCATCTTGTAGAAAGAATAGCAAGGCCACAACTGTGGTGTAATATCGTTTTATCTTTGCATGAGCTTTCTTCAAGCACAGGGAGAGTCTTTCCAAAGATCTTACAGTCTTGGTTTGGAATTCTCATGCATGAAGGAAGGATCTACTTTAAGGAGAAGCTACTCTTTTGGAAATATTCATGTGATAAATTTGTGAGAAAAGCTTATCTCTCAGAATTGAAATGCTGCCTTTTTAGCAGTGCATATCAACATATGTTATCCATGGTGTGTTGTTAAAACATTCCATATGCCCAGCTACCTGTTTTCCTATAGTAAGAATATGTGTCTCTCTCATACTGATAAAATGAAACCCTAAGTAGTTTATAACTTAAGTTGTATCCTTTTAATGAATAAAATTAATTACACTAAAAAGCAGAACGGACGGAAATATTTGGGTTTGAAATTCAGGAAACAGTTAAAACTGGTCCTTGTAGCAGTAAACCAATTAAAACTGTTCTGTCAGGAAAATGTTTGTCATTCCAAGTTGGCATTTTCAGAAGAGAAAAGACTCCAAGCAGCGGAAACCAAATAAAATGTTTAAATAGCCAAAGATAAGAATTCAATAAAGTAAGAAAAAAACCCCAGACAACAAAACTAATTCGGCCAGGTGCTTAGCACCATGCTGCAAGTGAATGACTCTGCAAGCTGCATTCTTATATAATGAATACATCCCGTGCTGAGTTCAGAGGTGTCTGATGGGAAGCAGGGAGGCCAAACCAGTCTGCTGAGAGGTGAGCGGCAAAAAGCAAAGCAGCAAACAAAAGGTAGAGCTTTCTTCCTGCTTCTCCACATAGCCATTTCCCCAGAGAAATTGTGTAATATTCACAGTATGCCCCGAGCACCAATTATAATGTGCAAGACAAGGAAATACATAATGTCAAAAGTTTACCAAATACTAATTTCTCAGTTGCATAAGAGTCTTGAAGTGATGTGATTGCCTTCCTTTTCCTGCAAAGGACGGAAAAGAAATAAGAAGAGGCGTAAGAGGCAGAGAGATTATGATTGACATGGAAAATGAGTATGTAGTGGTTTACATGTGCTGTACGCTTTCTGTTGCAGTCAGGTTGCACAAAGCATGTGGTACCAGATGCCAGTATAAGAATCAAGAACATGCAGTGTAAATAACAGTAATTTGAACTCAGTATCTGCAGGCAGTTTTCAGTAAGTCCACAACTTGCTCTTACTAGGGAGTATTTGTTAGAAAGTTTAAGCTTTCTCCTTCCTACGCTTTTTCTTTGAACCTCTGTTTCATTATCTTCACGCATTTGTAACTGGTACCTATACCTGTCTTAGGTCAACAGTGACCTTCAATGCCAGGCTGTTCCTCTGATAAATTGATGCAAGTTTCTGTGTCTCAATGTTTACTATTTTTAGGGGTAGAAACAACCAAAGCAGAATTGTAAAAAGCACTTTACATTGGTTTCCTAATATTCTAAAGGCTAATGTTAAATCAGTCTTGAATATCTCGTCCTAAAGGTCTCTGACGTTAAGATGCCATCATCCATTCAGTTCCAGGGATTCTTGAAAAATTATCTGTGTAATTCCTGTAAGAAGCATGCTGGAGTATAAAAATGATGTTTTAGGCTAAAAATCTTTCCAATAACCTCCACTGAATGGAAGGCTTGCTTAATGGTGGCACCCAATACTGATACTGTACCGATGGCTTGCAAGTACCTATTCAGAAAGTCCTCACAGTTTCCTTTCTCCCATCAGATGTATGTGTAATCTTGTAGTCTTTGCATGTGTGTAGCAGCTGCTGTCCTCTTGAACGTAGTCCAACTTGTACAACCTGTTGTTGACACTAGCGTATGCTGGTGGCCTTGGACAGATTTGGCAGACGATCTATCAGCTCGTGCAGATTCAACAGGATTACTAGTCTCCTGAATTTATTTTCTCTTGGGAGACTTTCACACATACTTGTCCATGCTTTTTTTTTCAGCAACTATTTCTTCATCCACTTCTATAGGTATCTACAGAATCCACTTTCACAGAAGGTGCTTTTATGATACTGCTGTGGTGGGTTGATCCTGGCTGGGCACCAGGTGCCCACCAAGCCCTTCTATCACTCCCCCCACCCCCGTCAGCACAGCAGCAGGGGGAGATACAGACGCCAGGAGCCGTGGGTTCTGATGGATAAGCTGTGATTCTCTGCTGCCCGTCCGCAG
>WTSP01017195.1:17836-41892 GCA_025331215.1 Actenoides lindsayi | reverse complement strand
GTATGAGGAGAGTCTGAGGGAGCTGGCCATGTTTAGTTTGGAGAAGAGGAGGCTGAGGGGGGACCTCATTGCCCTCTGCAACTACCTGAAAGGAGGTTGTTCCTTTTAGTGGTTGCGTATTTTGGTGTATTTTTGTTCTTGTAGGCATGGTTGGACTCAGTGATCTAGAAGGTCCTTTCCAACCATGATTATTCTGTGATTCTGTGACTTAATAAAACATCAAATCTTCAATTCTTTTGCAGTTTAGGACTGATGTTAACCCTGAAATCTCCCTATCTTTTCTGCCTTTCACATATTTGGGGGCATTTGATCACTTTTTCATACAATACTCTTCCCTTTCTGTTATTGTTTGATTGATATAAGGCATTTTTCCACTGATTAAAAAAACAATTTTAAACATGATCCTGTCTCCCACAGTTCTTGAAATCCTCCTTACACTCCTTCATTTTAACATTCAAAACACTGGTATAAATTCAGAGTGGAACTATGTTCAGGTTAAACCTCACAGAACTCTGACTTGAAATGCCCTCTCATTTTTAGCACAAAGTACTTGTAATTTTTTACTGACAGCAGTTTTTTAAGCAGTGCACTCACTTTCTGGGAATTAATCAAACTTACTCCCCATCTAGCATGTGAGCATCAAGAAATACAACATCTTACTGGTTTTCTACATTTATCAGATCATAAAGTAAAAAAAATATAAAGGTAGATTTGTCATGATTTGTTCTTGACAAATCCACAATGACTGTCTTCATTATTTTATTATCAACTTGGTGCCTTTACTTAGTTGTTTAAACATTTGCTCTGGTATCCCAGTTAAGTTGACTGATGTGTTACTTTATTTTTATTTTTCTTTAAATACAGGTACTATATGAAAGCTTCTCTAGGGTTCTGAGACCTCTTGATCCTCCATAGGCATCTGAAGACAATCACTAATAGTTCAACTATTGCTTTGGCAACTTTCTTAAGTATTCTGCACCAAACTTCACCTCGCCCTGATGACTAGAACATTTCTAACTCATCTAAATATTCTTTAACCTGCCCTTTCTCTCTTCTGGCCTGTGATTCTCTTCTGTTAAAATTAATTGTACCAAAGATCCGATTGCAATTAACCTTGACACAGTAAATCTTGCAGCCTTTCCTATTTCATCACAGCAGACAAAAGTTTTTTCCATCAAATTAAAAAGAAATATCTTATCTATATAGTACCAACACCTCAGTAAAACATTTTCATGATGCACTACCAGGCATTTGTCCTCTGGGTAGTCCAAATGCAGTTGTGCTCTCCAGTGATGATTCCGGACTTGCAAGCCTGACCCCTCTCTCTGCTGATGAGCACTCATTGTTGTGCCAGGATGAGGCAATGCCTCCACACCCCTACACAAATGCAGTTTTCCCCAGCAGACACTTAAAAGGGCAAAGATACCACACACAGAGTGTTTTGTAGGAGATTCAAGTGGTGCTCCCCAGGGCTCAGCATTGGGGACAGTTCTGTTTAATGTAAGTATCAATGATCTGGATGAGGTACTTAAGTGCACCCTCATTAAGTCTGTAGATGACACCAAATTGGGCAGGAGTGTTGATTTGCTTGAGGGTAGGAAGGCTCTGCAGAGGAATCTGGGCAGGCTGGATCAATGGTCTGAGGCCAATGGTGTGAAGCTCAACAAGGCCTAACGTACCAGGTCCTGCACTTGGGTTACAAAAATCCTACAGCTTTAGGAAAGCTGCCCAGTGGAAAAGGACCTAGGGGTGCTGACAGCCGACTGAACATGAACCAGCAGTGTGACCAGGTGGCCAAGAAGGCCAACAGCATCCTAGCTTGTATAAGAAATAGTGTGGCCAGCAGGACTAGAGAAGAGATTATGCCCCTGTACGCGCACTGGTGAGGCTGCACCTCAAATACTGGATTCAGTTTGGGACCATAAGCACATCATAACTCTTCCAGAGAGCTTTTGGGCAGTGTTTTCCTTTTCTTTTCACCCCCATCAGCCATCTTGTCCTGAAAGCTTCAGTCTTGCCTTCAGATCTTCCCATCTCCCATCTGAGTTCTACTTGCACTTTCCATAAAAAAGGCACATTTTTCTTCTTCATCTGCCTCCTAGCTCATAGATTTAGATGAAGCATTGAGGACCACCTTATAAAACCCCACTACAGTCCAGCAAGAGCTGGATTACTGGAAGATGTTTGATTTTACACTTAAAAGCAGGAAGTTAGCAACCTTTTTAACACATCCAATATGTTATGTTCCCAGCTGGGCCGCAGAGCACACCCACAGTGCTTCTCTGTCAAGCTTTTGCTGCTGAAACTAGTCAAGCAAGACACTGCGTTCATGGAAGTCACTGAAAAGGTTTCTGCTGTGTCTGTGCTTGTGGTTTCTTCTTTTCTGCTCTCCGTTGTCTCTCCTGGAGGTGCTATCTATTGCTTTGCAGAACAGACTAGGAATGGCACCCATCACAGGCAACAGGGAAGGAAGAAACAATGCCAGGTGATCATTATTCTCTCTCATGCAAGAAAGCGGTAAGAAGAAATGCAGCTTGCCTATGACATAGTGATCACAATTGCCAGTTTGGGAAGGTGAAAAAGGAGAGTTATTTTCTGCAGGCAGAGCACTGATTTTTTTTTACTGTGTGTGACTCATGAGTCAGTACCACACTGGGCTGTGTGATAGAACGGACATCTGTATCCACCATGTGACAAGAAGTCACCCGTGGCAGGTCATGCTCTTCTAGTGGAGGTCACACTTCCTTCACAACCTCATATAGCCTCTCTTCATAGCCTTACATGACAAGCACAGCTGGTCAGCAAGGGAAATATCTGAGTGGCAGCTCTATATAATGGGGACTTTGGAGTGGAAGCTCCTGAGATTTGATGGGTGGGATTCATCTGATCAGACAGAAATGTCTGCATTTTAGCTTGTCATCTTGGTCTTGCTTTAGGGCAATAGAAAGAAATGAGGAGTCAGAACAAGGAACATTCCCATCCCAATTTAGACTTCTAAAATAGGACAGATGAATCATACCCTGAATGCACTTATTTCTCCACACAGACTATAGAGAGAATGTAACTAGCTCAGATGCAGATGTCTTCAGTGCTGATGTTTAAAACTAGAGGAGACAGCTCCTATCCAGCAAACCTGAGCAACCAGGAGCAGTTGGGGGAACAAGGGTATTTGGACATCTCCATTTAAAAGTCTCCATTTAAGTGTTGACCTATGTGCATGGAGTGCAAGCTCTCACAGCCATCTGAAAAAACTGTCAGTAGTAATTAACAAGAGGCTAAACTGATCATCATGATGGTCGCAATTCAGCTGCCTCACACAGAGGCACCTAGTGTCCTTTGAGGCAACCCAAGTCATTCAGCAAATTTATCCACTGTCCTCTGTTCAAGATGTAAAAATTTGACCTTAGCTAGACAAAATATCTACCAGACTAGGTTGACTACTGTAGTGGTGCTCCCAGCACAGTAAACCCTACACACTGTTGCATATAGCAGGTGAACCATCCTCTGTTAGGAGACCTAATTTGAAGAAACCTATTTTAAAAATAAGCCACAGAAGTAAGGAACTGCCCGGTTTATTATGCCTCATGATTGCTTTCCTTCAACATTTTACATAAAATATTTTCTTCTTTTCTAGATTAATTTCATACACAATACCTCAGTTAATATTGATTTCCACTGGGTGTTTGATTTGTTTTCATCTTCATTACATATCAAGCAATGCTGTGATTGACGTGTCCTAACCTCAATGCCACATCCGAGGGACCACCAGCACTCAGACTCTCATAGAGAATAAGGCAAAATGGCATTTTATTAAAAGCTACAGGCACTTATATACTAGTAACAGAGCCAGCCCTTCGTGGGCGGTTTTCTACTTGGTCCCTACGTTTCCGTTACAGCACGTAATCTTCCATATTGCCACATACCTATACTACCACAAAGCAATAAACCCAATCTGCGTAATCATTATCATACTCCTTAAGATCTTTAAAATTTTCAAAATAGGTTTAAATATTACTCTCTGTAATCTTATGACAAATGATTTTTCCCTGTCTGCTCACTATTAAAAATGGATTTCTGTGAAGGCATTTATTTGTAGACTCCAATCAAACATATAAGTTTCTTGTTTAAACAGTGGACGAGGTCTTTTTTTTTTTTGGCCTATATCCTATCTCAGCATAAACAAGGTAAAGAGTAAAGGAAACAAAACACAGCCAGTGGGAAAAGACATCAAACATTGTATAAGTGCAAACACAAAGCATGCAGCATGCATCCAACAGAAAAGGTGGGATACACAGGACACTAAGTTGCCTGGCTCTGTCAATGCCCATTCTTGCTCATAGGGGAGCCAGGACAATGCTGACAAGTTTTGAAAATTCTGTCTTCATCCCTGGTTAGTAGTCTCCACAAGGGGGGGTAAATCCATAGGATCAATGTGGGATAAAGCAAAAAAAAATTAAATTATCAAGTATCATTTGCACTCAAATCACAGAAAAGCTGATTCCAAAGACACATGTATGGAAAATGTTCTCTTCTAGGATACGAGGTGATTGAATGGTCCTTTTTCACAGCATATGATCAACTGGACAACATAGAACAGGTGAGTTGTTCTGGGGGCAATTGGACCAAGAAAGGCTGGCTTCCTACAGTATCCACCACTGTTATCTCGAGACTTGAGTGCCTAAAAAGGACAACTTCTAATCAAATCTTTTCCTGTGGCTAGGATTTTGTGTAGTCTGTCTCCAAGATGATTCTTTGGTGTTTAATAACAGATGAGTTCACACTGCAGCCATTTCCTGAGGAGAGTCTGAGGGAAATCTTTGTTCATTACCCACTTACATCTTTACACAAAATGTTTAAAAACTTCAAATCCCTGAGACCTTCTGTCACCTGGTTGAAAACGACTAAAAGCTTCAAAAATTATTAGGAGGAAATACAGCATGCAATCACATTAGCTTTGTTCTTCAAAAACCAGGTTAACACAGAAGACAGAAGGAGCAGCCAGCACCTGAGTCAGGCACTGCTAGATAATGATCTCTGAGAGGCACCAGAAACAGAGATTTTGTGCCCATGTAAAACTGCAAATGTAAGGCCCACAAAGTACCAGAGCAGGTATCCCTGGTGTCAACTAATAGTATATGCCACAGTACAGCCTGGTGTCAAAAACCTCAGGCCCCACTTTATCTGAACTATAAGGGTAATGGACACTGACTTCTCGTCTGTTAGCAACCAGCCTATTTTGGTTTAATTTAAAATCATGAAGCAGATCTGTCTCATGGGTTAGGTTTGTTGATCTTCTATTTACTCTAAAGTGAAAACTGTCTAGACTTAAAGGAAATTCACCTTAGTTAATAGTATAAATTATAATTTCAAAGCATCCACTTTAAAATGCTTTTGGTTCAAAACCACTGCACAGGCAAATAAATTTTCAAGATAGTGCAGTATGGAATATATAATATAATCATATTATCATCTTATTGTATAATAATTTATTAGTATAATTGTGTTGTTGACATTATATTATCAAGTTATTATTAATTAACTTAATATATTGTCAACTTATATTATCAACTTATTATCAGACCCTTGTGGGTCTGACAAGATGCAAAAGGAAAAGAAACTTTTAGAAGAAAAGTGACAACACAGGACGGTAGTCTCAAAGAGTGTTTTTTTGAGAGAGATGTTATCACTAGTGTTAGGTATGGTGTCAACACCTCAGCTGTAATGCTTTTGTAGCTCAAAGTTGTGGGATCCAAAATTCATCCTCCACTTTCAGAAGCTTATGAATGATAAGATGTAGCTAAAAATTAGCATTAATAAGGAATTGCCTACATAAAGCTCAGCTATAAACTTTTCTGCTAATCCAGCTAGGGATATTTGGAAGACATATTGAACTTTACCTAAATAAGCCACAGGCCACTATATTACATTTTTTTTTTATCTAGAGCAGAAGGGAAGTGATGCTGGGGAAGAAGCAGAGAATGGGATTAAACATAACAAGCTGGTATGTACACATGCAGGGCACTTTTCAATAAGGAAGCTAGTATTTTCCATTTTTATACCTTCTTTTATTTCAGTGTGTGCTACAAACATAGTAAACTGACCACATTGCTCAATTTACCTGTTACAGAATGTTTATCTGTCCTTGTCATTACAATCATACTAGAGAAAAAAGCGGGAGCAACGTTGGATTTGGGGCTCTTTAGATATGCAACAAATCTTTTCTTCACTAGATGGCACTCGTCTACTCCTAAGAATTAATGTTGAGTATGGCAAAAAGCAAAGGTTTAATTTTAATAGAAGACTATAAAATGATGGAGGGCTTATTCTTTATGTTGAATGCATTTACTGCTTCTTTGTGTTCTGTGTCATATCCCTTTTGTACTTTCAAGGGTAAAGTTTCACAATATTAATCTACTTCAACTATTTTATATTCAATATTTGTGTCAAAACTGGTTATAGCCCAGAAATTTGCATGAGAGATGTATCCATTACACAGACTCAGACTTTGAATAACAGTGGTCAGAATAAATTATAAACATCAAAATACCCCTTTCTCTCTATCCTTCTGAAATAAGCATGAGTCTAGAATTTATGAAGATCCTGTGCCAAATCCTCAGCAGGTATAAATCAATTTGGCTTCACTGAAGATGATTGCTGCCAGGTGAAGATCTGCACCTTCAGTTTAGATGCTGGCCTGCAGAGCACAGCTTGACTTGTTTTCTTTTTCTTAACTCCAAGTTATGATAATTGAACTCATTTGGGCACACTTCTCACTTCTTAGTCAAAACTGGGCCACCTGGGCATTGGACTTGAAATCAGTGCATGCCTCTTTGTTATAAATCAAAATAATCTTTTCACAAAGAAGAGAAGAAAGCTGACTAAAGACTTCAGAGCTGGGAAATCAGTTTTTCAATACCACATTAGTGGCTGCACTCAATAACATGGTAACTCTGATGCAAGCAAAAGCAGACTACTGCTCAGTTTGCCGTTTACAGCCACTAGATGATAGTATGGTAACACATGTATCATACAGCTGCACAGCAGACCTTCCATTGCAGAATTTTTGTCAGTATTCAGACTTTTATATACAGAATACACAGAAACTCATCAATACTACATAGCTAACCTTGAATAGCAATGCTTAATTATATCCCCAGTGATTTCATACAGTAATATACCCAAAGGGTAGTGGATGCTACTATTTGGCCATAGACCCAAACCTGACTTTATTTAGACACAGACATTACGTTAAATTGGTAACCTCCCTCTACTTTTATAGCTACCCATCCAGAGCTATAGTGAGACATTTTTGATGGAAAGGGCAAGATAATTACACTTCCCTATCAGGAAGCAGGAGAATGGCTGAGGTAACATTTACATTCTGCCTCATGGGCATCCCACTCACTGCCGGTTTGCCTCTTCTCCCATCTTTTCCATTTCATGCTCTCCCTCTTGAGAGGCCTCCTCTCCTCATCCAATTGAAAAGCTCCTGGCTAGGAGGAGACATGCATGCAAAAAAACACCTTGAGCACATAGCTGTCATCATCTCCGCAAACCCTTTCTCTCCCAATTCACATAGTTTGTATTCTCATAACACAGCAAAATTAAAAACAAACTGTTCTTTCTCTCAGCTACTCTGTAAAGTAAATAGTCAAAACCCTTCACTGCACATTTTTTTCACTAAGTAAATCTTAAGACTCTGGTTTCTTTTTACCCACAATAACAAGGTCAGTTCTCCTTCCAGTAGGCTGGACTGCTTCTTCCCAACCAGGAATACAGATCCTAGGGAATGGGAGAGCAGCTGACTCCAGTCTTGCACAACACCTCTCACATCACAGGTGGTTTCACAGACACTTTTATTTCACAGAGTATTTCCAGCTCCCCACAGTGGACTAAAAAAACATCTCTTGGTTTATAATCTCTGGCAGACAGGTTGAGTGATGTAGACCTGTTGGCATGACAGAGCAAGCCAAAAATTGAAAACCAGCATCTCCAGTGAAAAGGGATTGACCTTTAACAAACTCATGCACATATTTACATACACAGCTAAGTGAGCAGAATTCTTGAAAATAAAGGCTAAGGGGAAGCAGTCCAGAAAGTGCAAGAGGTAGAGTCATGTACAATCAGTGTCTGCATTGTAGGCTAATTTTCTGCTCTAGGATTTGATGCCACCAGCATCACAAGTCACTGAGTTTCCCATAAAAACTAGATTTTAATATAGACCTAGGGAAATCTTGAATTTCTGCTTTACTGGAAATTTGGTTACTTTGATATTTTTTTTGTTTTAATTCAGGATGAAAGTATATTTGTAAGATTTTAATACTTTTAAATGCTTGCATTTTTTTTCTCTTACTTAATGATTTGGCCACAATAATAATGCATAAGCTCCTAGCTGTATGGTGTAACACTTAAAAAAATCATTTTCATAATCAGTAAGAATATCTTCTACTTAATGTTGATTGAACTATCTATTGTTTTGTATTCAGACTGTTTACAGAGTCATAGCAGTCCCAGAAGTAGAAACCGATTCAAGTGTCAGACTCTTGCAGTATGGTAAATAACAGAACTCTCAAAAAGATAACTTGTTCCCATTGGAAATTAAGATGTAAGAGATACAGTAAAATATTTCAGGCATTATACTGAATACTGTTACTGACATGGTGTAACAAAAATATAAAATCAAATCCCTTCCTTGGTCCAAATCACAGAATCACAGAATTGTCACTGTTGGAAAAGACCTCTAAGATCACCATGTCCAACTGTCAAAAAAAAAAAACACAAACCCACAAACACCAAGCAAGCAAACAAAAAAAAAATCTTCAGAACTCAGAAATTAAATTCCAAAAGGAAACATCTTGAAAAATGCCTACTTCAAAACCTCTTTGTCCATTCTGAACCTTCATCATATTTTACAATAAAAATCGTTTTAATTTAAACTTATTTCACTTTTCATCAAAAACTGTAACAAAACGTCCAACTGTCTTGTTATTTTGTAGTGCATATTTGAACTGGCATTTCCCAAGCTTATGAAAAATGAAGCACTGTATTTTACTTATATGAATAAGGATGCTTTATATCCCATGTATAAATATTAATATTTACAGTTCTTCTCTGTGACGTAAGATAGTTTAAAGCTCACAGCCAGGGAGGAGTTCTGCTACTAACCTGCAACCTGTCAGAAAACCCTATTTTCAGGGATAATCAAGTCAGTTGTCAGTGCACAGTGAGGACCAGCCAGTCCAAGAAGGATGGTAAATCAGAGCCGAGAAGGATAACAAGGCAGGTGAGAGCAGCACCTTACATCAAGGAGCCAGGATGCCGAGTGGCGCAAATCCAGGTGGCAATCAAGGTCAGACATCACCCAGTGCTGTCCCAGAACATTCACAGCAATGCAGGGCTCACACCAGCAATGAAGCTCCCCTTGTACTGAGCCAGATAAATGCTTTACCCTTGCCAAGTCCTCTCCGAGAAGGGGGATGCTCATCTGGCCCTGACATCAGTAATGAAACAACACAGCCTTAGCAGCTACAGGTACAGAATATAGTTGAATGAAACATGCATTTTATGTGAAGAAGTCATTCAAGAGCATGAATAGGTGACTATATAAAAACATATAAAAACAAAACAAAAGAAAACTGTTATTATTGCCTTCTTAAAATGCCACAGCATGCCCCTCAATTAGGAATAACGTAAATAAGGGCTATGGGGAAATATTTATGATGAAAAATCATCCATCAAAAGTAAAGTATACCATCACAGCCTGAGAAACCTCAGTTCATGCTTGCCAGACAGACATGTTCCAAAGCTTCCTGTAAAGCCATACAGACCAATGATATTACAACACGGGTTTTAATGTGCATGGAAAATACCCCAAATAAAACTAACTTATAATTTGATTTTTTCTTAAAACAATAGCTCGTGATTCCACTGAGAGTAATGGAAATCTTACCATGCATGTCAAGAGGCTTTGTGCCGGCTGAGAACTACATGCAACATTGACTTCTGCCTCCAGCAAGGGTTCACTTACAGGGATCAGCAACTGAAGGGTGAAAGAAATGATCAAGGGCTCTTTTATTTCCAATCCATCCATTTTTTCCTGGTTCCTCCTAGGTGTAAATATCAGATATGCAGTCTTTGCTCTTTGCAGGACAGCTAGAGACCTTACACACTAGCCTTGTTCCCCTTGCCCAAATGGTTAAATAAGGACTGATGCAGCCAAGGTAGAGGGCTCTGACAATACAACTAAATTCCTTTCTATCTCTTATATCAAGAGCTGCAAAAATATATCCTGAAGAACAGGAAAACTGAGGGAAATAGATGTTTTTTCCATTGCCTTTATTTTTCTTCTTAAATTTTAATAGAAATTGATACTGCTTATATGCTTTGCACATCAGGGCAATCTTTATGAATGTGGTGTGATGTCCAGCTAAAATAGTATCTGAACAAGATTCCCACCTCCTCAAAAGGCCTCTTTTCATGCGTCTGAGGAAATCGAACATTACAACAGAAGCTTTCAAAACCTGGTGAAAAATAAACAGTTAGCAACTTCAACACATAAATAATGTGGGTGCTCCAGATATTTGTACTTCAGGTTTGGACTGTTTTAATATAGCTACAATGATTTGACAAAAGTATGTTAGAAATTTAAACAGTCTCTGAGGATTTCTATAGCAGGCAGGAAACAATCGTGATACTCAAAAGGCACTGTTCTAAACAAACAAATTGCTCCACTGGAATTGTTAGCACCCTGCAAAGTCTTCAAAGAGTCTTTGAATATTAGAGTAGAACCATATTCATATTAGTGAATAGATTTCAGTAGAGAGTTGGAAGAACACCTAACATGTAGAAATCATACCTACCTTTTTTTAGCAAGAAAGTAAAGCAATCAAAGGACTGTTCATTTCTTAGAGTGACTTCTCTAGAGCTGGGCTGATATTCAAATAATACAGATATTGGCTACTGATCTTCAAAATTGATAGTAAACATATATATGTATAATGGATTAAAATTCACAGAGTAAATACAGCAAGAAAAATGGGTTTCTTATGTATATAATAATAGCATCACATCAAATATTGTCAAAGTCTGTGGATGTGAACAGAACTATACGGTCATGGGCTGTTCATACACTACAGCACTAGAGTTCATATGAGTTGGTCTTGCCTTGCTTTAGGGAAATCTCAGGGACCACATGCCACATCCACTCTGGATATCCTGTAGACCAATATCCTATAATGATCAAATAAGTATTTTGCTTAGTATGTTATATAAATGATCACTTCTCCTTAAAAATAATCTTAAAACACTGTGAAAGGTATTCATGGAAAAACATGGAGATTTGGCAGTCATCTTTCTGTGCCTAACAGCAAGAGGAGGTATCATGCAATTGGCCCTTGGAAGATCCAAAGTGATTCATCATTTCCTTTGAGAAATTATGTTGTTGGGTTTTTGTAAATATACAACACATTTTCCACCACATGCAATTGTAAATTGAGTACATAAATTATTTCTGCAAAATTACTTGTTACTGCTATATACACAATTGAGAAAACTTTGGAAATTTTTGCTGTTTTTCAGGGATTCATCCTTACAGTCTGAGTAAATATGTAAGCTGTTTTCCTACTATAGATAAGCCACTTTTATGAGGTTCATCTGCCTTAAAGGGTGAAGGGCTGGTATTGCATTCGTTTTGTAACAAGGTACACCAAGACCATATTATAAAAAAGTGAAACACATCAGCTTGAAGAAATTATTTGAGGCCTGAAATAGTTCATGAGCTGAGTCATTCTCAACTAAAGAATGCACAAAACCAGAATCTTACTTTTACTTTTAGCCAACCTAAAACACCTGTCTGGCTGGGATCCCTATTTCAGTACTAAATTGCAAGAACTTTGTCCTCCCTCAGCACTGAAACTTAAGTGCCTCCTTGTCATATATCTGTGAACAGTTTAATAAAGAAACATTACAACATTGGTAGGACTCCTGATTTTTTGGTTTTCTTTGCCTGTTTTTTAAAAAAAAAATTTGCAACAACTTCACATCCAAAAAACTTACAGTAATTTTTGTACTTATTAACTGGAGTATACAAAATATTCGCCTTCTTGATGAAATATCCCTGTAGCACTACAAGCAATTATCATTTATAACTACAAATTTTGCTAAGATGAAAGAATATCAGAAATCTACTACTTCTTCAGAAATAATCAATCTAACAACTAGAGGCCATACTCTGCCTTCCCTTACAGTCATGCAGACATGCACATTTGTTAACTGTTGTGAAGGCATAATTTAGACCCAAACCACAATTTTATCTAAATATATATATTTTCCTACAGACAAAAACAAGCTATGCTTTATCACTGCTCTTCCCTTCTGAAGGGTAAATACTGATATTTGAAATACCTAAATTGTATTTACAGCTGTACAACACTGATGCCACATACTTGTAAAATATCACTTGTACTCTATAAACGTGGGCTAACTTGTACAATCAACTTAGAAACTTTTCCTAAGATAAAGAAAGAGCAGACAAGCTTAGACATTTTCTTTGTCAAATTCACACACAAAATACATGGTAATATGACATGCAACATCATTCCACCCTCCAGATGCCACCATCTCCACACAGTCCTCCTCGTCGTATGCATTGTTGGGCTCCC
Source organism: Actenoides lindsayi (assembly GCA_025331215.1). Classification (NCBI taxonomy): domain Eukaryota; kingdom Metazoa; phylum Chordata; class Aves; order Coraciiformes; family Alcedinidae; genus Actenoides; species Actenoides lindsayi. Next base: position 29,233 of record WTSP01017195.1, on the reverse strand, counting down.
CACTGCGCCATTTGTTGAAGGTCTGCATGGGCGATCGGTCAGAATAGACGAAATTTCCTTCTTTCTCTAGGTCATTAATTCCAATGAAAACTCTGGTGAGCCCAGCTTGGTTGATGTACGAGGCAATCAGATTGTTGGCAGTCTCATCCTTGGGCATGCTGAGCGTCCCTCCTCTTCCGTGGCAGTAGAGTTGGGCTTCCTTGTATCTCTTCTCTTCCTTCACCAGCAGATATATCTTATTATCTGTCTCACGCACACCAGCAACAGCTGCGGGGGAGGGCAGTGCTGAAAAGTGAGCACTCGCATTTCTATAAACCAAGTTACTGTACACCCCAAAATATTTTCACAAATCAGATGTGGAACGGTGCCGCTCTCTACGAGCAATTGCACCAGTAAAATGAGGCAACAAGAAAGGAAAATATTTGTATAAAACTAACCTACCATTTTTTATGAATTTTAGCTCTGTTGTCAGCTGGGCCACTTGGATATCCATTTCACCAATAGCCTTCCTAAGCTGGCTGCACTCACAGGGGATGCCTGCGAAATGACAGATACACCAAAATCAACAACCTCCTAATTTCAATCATTATCTAAACAATTCTGTGAAAGGCCCAGCGCAGCAGCCCTGGAGAGGGGTGTCTGGCAAATAACAGAGAGAAACCTAGAGCCTTTGCTACCCTGCACCATCATATGGTTCTCATGGGTGTCAGAGAGATATTCCCACTTAAAAAAAAAAAAAAAAAAAAAAAAAAAAAAAATTTTTTTTTTTAATTCCAACATTTTACAAAATTTCCCATTTTTGGTGATATTATTCTATTTAATCTTCTTCCAAGATCCCTTTTTCCAAGCAAAATTCTGCACACTGCATTATTCGCTTGTTCCTCACAAGGAACATAACACGGCAGATCCAAAACGCTAATGTTCCAACTATGCAATGCACATAATTACCTGAAAAATGTAGTTCTGTACTTTTGAAAGTACAGTACTTCTTTCAATAAAATAAGACAATAGAAAACCATCTATTAACCCAAATTGATATTGGTTTGACAAAGACAATCTGAATGAGAATACTAAAAGGATAATTGTTACATCTATGAGCTCAAATCTCAAAACGAGGATCAAGTACAGTTTTTAGCTCTGTGTGTAATTATTCAAATCTGCATTTGACTACCCAATTACTCAGCTTAGGTATCTAAATCAGTCTAAGAACAAGGTACTTACACTGCAAAACTGTGCTCAGTGACTAGATGACAAATTATGTTCTTATGAGAAAACTAATTGGTGCACCTCTACAGCTCCCTGCTAGGAAGGGACAAATTGGGTAAAATGTGAATCTGCCACTTCGGTAAGGTTTACACTTCTTATGCCAGGCTTTCACCTTTTTCTGTGAAAGAGCTGTATTCCTGGTAATCTCCTGCTCCTATAACAATAATTGATGGAGGGGTAGGAGCTTCCAACCTGCTCCTTTGTGCTGGCTGGTGCCAGAGTGGGATATGCAGAGATGTCCCTTTGTGCTGGTGATAAATGATACAGACAGTTGCGCTTCAGATCCACCTAGTCTTCTGAAGCTATGGCACCTCTGAGGAGCTCTGAGGCTTTGTTTCAACAAATACACTGCAAGTCCAGCAACTACCGCAGCTTCAATAATTTTAAGTAATTTGAAAATATTACAGTGCCCATGCAAATATTTAATTTCTCATTATTTCTCCAAATATGTAAATAGACATGTATTTCTAGTGATGATGAATGCATCTTCTGAAGTCCTTCACATATGTTAAGTGTGTCATGGATTACCTGGGTCACCATTAGGACCTGGTGGTCCTATGTCACCATTATCTCCTTTTTCACCTAAAGACATGAAAAAGAATACAAATTTAAGGCAGCTTTTTTGGTGAACGGTTTGTTTAGCACTTGTTTGTTATTTTCATTAGTAATATTCAAATGTGGAAAGTGGACATATGCCCAAGCAATAATAAAGATTGTTTTTGTCCTAGTCATTCTACAACAAAGCCCAGTCAAAGCTATGAAACTTGAACACAAAGAGTATGTACTAATATTATTTTTTTTTACATTCATGAACTTCACAGAACCAAGACATTAAGATGCTGTAGATGGAAAAGGGCTGGATATGCTACACTGGTGCCTAAATCCAGATTCACAATATACACGCTTAAGTAAACATTGCTGAAAATGACCTAAAGCCACATAGGAAGTCTATGGGTTAGGCAAGATTAGAATTCCAGTCTCCTGGCTCTAAAAAGTCTGCCAAAATTCAGTGAATCTTCCCATCTGCTCCTCTTAACTGTTCACAGTTGTGTGATGGTGAACAAAACTCTTTATTTAACCTTAAATCAGGATTCTCACCCTGCTTTAAGGCTAAATATACTGCTGTCAGAGCAAAAAGTAACTGGCTGAGATCTCAGTCATCTGGCTGACTACAGTGTGAGAAATTCCCTATTATGATCAACTCTGAAATGTTTTTCAAGCCCCAGAAATTTTCTTAAACATAAATGATCATAGATTTTTCATCTGAAAAACAAATGGAGAAACAACAGCTAAACATACCTTTTGAACCAATAGGACCAATTTTTCCATGCCGTCCCATGCTGCCTTTCTGTCCTTTCTCCCCAGTTTCTCCTACACATAACAGAGAGATGAAAGACACAAGGTAACAAAGTAGTTTGATTCATTCTGATCCTAGCATACTTGCAATATCTGTTTTTTTTCAGTGAACAAAACCACACTATATCCCCAATATTCATTGAACTCCAGAGATCCAGCTCACTCTTTGTGAAGAACTTACACATAAGAACCTAGACAGAGGTTTAATCTTTGCAAAGTAATTGACATTAACAGCGTATGCAAGTGTAAATGAAAACAAATCTTGGCTAAGAGTCACTGGAAAATCTTTTGCAAACTTCTTTCAGATGATCATGTGAGAATTATATTGAAAATGGTGGGGGATTGCATCCAAACATGGATCAGTTGATCAAAACTATCATGGAGTTGAGAAGAGCTAAAGGATCCAAGCACAACTGATAGTTTCATCTAATACACCAGCTCCATTGTAACTGAGAGCTGAATTCGGGCTTTATATAAAATAAACACTGTGGAAGAAGTCACATCCTCATTCTTTGCTCTTTCACTTGAAGATTACATTAACGAATAATGAAAATAAATTGAAATCTTAGACAGACAGACATACACATATACACAGACACATGCATATGTTCATACAAAGTCTGACTCAAACCAGCAATGAATATTAGTAATTTTAAAGACAGTTCTACAGAATACTTCAAAGTCAAGTTGTAGCAAAGGAGCTGCTAAAAAAATCAATTTCCTCATCTGTGTTTTTACAAAAAAAAAACCAACAAAACAACCTTTAACATCAGTTGAAATTGTCAACAAATCTGCATGAACCAGCCACTGCCACCTATGTGTCCATGAGGCATACCCAGAAATCTAATGTAAGATAGCTTGATTAACTTACTTTGCCTGACTTTGTTCTCTTTTCTACTAGTTGTACTGTCCTGTGTGATGTAAAGTGAATATTAGACTGGATTCAGGGAAAACAGGATTTTCACTGGAATAGGCAGGTTCTTTGCCATCACTTTCTTCACAAACCAAGCTGAAGCATTGTTACTAATAAAATGTGTGCCACAAGCCAAGTATCGATATCATTGATCTGAGGTTCTTCAGAGGACAGATAAAACATGCATGTTTTTTTCTGGATGGTATTTCTCAAATATTATGAAAAATAATTATCTTAATGGTGTGAATCTGAGAGAAGAACTTTAGCCTGTAATAGCAAAGCCTTTTCAACCCCATGTCTACAGAGTACATCCACAGTTGAAAATAATAAGTGTTAGTCAGTTAATAAAGTAAATACAGCAGGCTTACACATGACTGAAGGTTTTGGCTTAAACCAAGCTGTTCATAGTCAACAAACTCTACGTATTCTAAGCTCATCAGACTATTTTTTCTAAGCGATGCTTTGGTGCTGGCACTGTATAGACAGGATTCCCTGATTTGTTTTAGGTAGACTTTCTAAGACCTATGAAATTAAACCTGTCATCATGTTACATTCACTATGTAATGAATGTGGCAGAGTTTGCTGATGTTGCAGTTCCTACGGCCTGAGAAGCCTCAGGAAATAATACTGCAACTCTGTACATTGGTGATACCCTTTCCTGCGCGCAATACCTGCGCAAACCAATGCTCCACCATCAGGTTTGGGCCTCTTTGTAACATGATTTCAAGGACAAATGTGGTCTGGAGGTAGCACAGCTGCACAGCTACATTGTATGAGATCGGTTTCCCACTGTACCACATAGTATTAATGGAGAACAGGTATGGAAGGACTACAGGGCAAAGAAGCCAAATACCTTCTGAGGCTCTCATCCTGCAAAAACCCAAGACTGAAACTGCTTTAGGAAAGACTGATGCAGTTTTTTCAATGATTATTGAAAATATTGTTTCTTTGCTCAAAGCAATGTCTGTTATGTTCAGCTACACAGAAGAGAATCAATGAGACAAGTTAGGAGGAAAATCTACCACAGGGATCAATCAACTGAACTTGTATATATTGTAATAGCTCAGCCTCAGTTGTGGAACTATGACAACTGAAAATCTGTTGGCTTCTGTTGGTTCTTCAACTGGACAGACAGTTACATATTCTATATATTTTTAAAAGACGGATAATTTTATGATCCACTTCATCATTACCTTTAGCTTAAAAGTGTAATCAGTAAGAAGTTTCACAATACATACTGATTACCACTGGGCTAAGCTTCCGTCTTACTCCAGGAAGTCTCAAGCAATTGTCACTTGATAGCATGAGTCACAAAGAAATAATTTCCCCTGAACTGAGAGAAGCCGGTCTTGCTGGTCTAATTAATTACTGCAAGTCAATGTTTTTCCTTTGTTTCCAACAGGGATCAAATTCAGTCCTTACTGGACATGGAATCAATTATTTTTCGCTTATGCTATATATTCCTACTGGAAGAATGGAAATAATCCACTCAGCCATCTGAAGATCTACTTTCTGGAATATAGCTTGACTTTCAGAACAGACTGATGGCTTGCCTTAAAGATGCAATCCATTGGGCTGTGAAGGTTATAAAGGTACTGATGCTACCATTGGATATTTATCCAGTATATGTATCCTTGAAAATCTCTAAAGTATCAGCTTGTAATGAGTTTATCACGTTGCTCTAAAAGTGACCTTTCTTGCTTGGGATATTTATGAATTGGGATCACTGTAACAGATTGTCAGATGTTTGAATGCTTTCTCTCTTCAGGATGCTACACATTAAGTTAAATAAACACATATATCTCATGTATAAAAAAAATAAAATTTATAAAATTACTCCACTTTCTTTCTTACAAATACTGCCCAGAAAATGAACTACTTCTCAGTAATAGCCAGTACAAGCTATGTGATCTGCTCAGAAGTGAAAGTGTGTTATCTCAAACAATGAAGACATGCATTAAGTCTCCTGTGCTCATTAAAAGAACTGTTTGGATTTGGTTTTCTCTTACGGTGACTAACCCCTGCTTCTACTCCAGGGGCTTGCTTATTCTGCTTCTTCTGCAGAATAAATCACAAGGTTTCAAGAGAGACCCATTGCCTTGAGGGTTTCAAAAGTTTTAATACCCTTTATAAAGTCCTTTTTAGTGGTCTTATGATTGCCGAAAAAATGCAGTCTAAAGTGTCTTAATGAAATCAGGAAGTGAGAGCTGGAAGGAAATGAGGACAATGAAAGAAATTAAGTCTCCATAGACCAAAAGTAGGAAATCTAACAGAAAGTTTGAATGGAGAATACGAAGTCAGTCATCTGTCAGACGAAGGTGGTATACACTGGAACCAATTATAGTAGACTTAAAGGATTTTAGAAGGAACTGAAGAGAACCAAACTCTAAATGATCTTCTTGGTGGCCTTTTCAGGACCACAAACAAGAGAAGAAATAAAATAACAGAGATAAATGTTGGGCTGCACAGCCAGTGAAAAAAATGTGGGCCTTGTCTCACTATAATTTTGCAACACTATAAATGGAGGTCTTCATACAGGGTGGCCAATCTCTTCAGGCAGGATTAATTGGGACAGACAAGAAGATACAAAACTACTTAAATAAAGAAAAAGGTGTCAAAAGACAAATCCAGCAGAAACACAAATTCACAATGTCACAGAGGAATTGAATTGTGTCAAAGGGAAGAGAGCAGTAGTTTACTTCCCAAATTTAAGGATTTGAAGACAAATCAGATAGAAATTCTTCATGATTTGACATAGCAGACATCATAGACACCTACCTAACAAAAGCCGAAGTGTACCAAACCTGACCAAAGGCCTCTTGACATATTTGACAGCACTCTTCAGAGGATACTTAGAAAAAGAATGTGAGATATAGACCATGATTATAATGTCTTTCCCCCAGTGTACCTCCTTAGTCTTGCAACAGTCAGTATTCCCAAAGAAAATATTTAGCCTGATTTGAATAAGAACGGTATTTTTAAAGGATATAATGATGTTATAGTATGGTAGAAATCTACATTCAGGACACTTCACTTCGTAAAACTATTGGCAACTGGGAATCAGAAGATTCTGAATACACCAATAGACTACGGTACTGCTTTTCACTAAATAACCTGAATTATCCACACCACTGATTGGCTAGGGAACAGTGGTTACAACACAGTTACATCTTGTATGAACAAAAAATGGATAACCCCAAGTGGCATTTTATGTAGTTGAGGGCAAATAAATTTCACTCAGCATTAGCCTCCTGAAAGTCAAGTTTTCAGTCTAAGCTATTTATCTAAGCTCCCTTGGTAGGCAATGGAGGAATAAACACCTCTCAGCAGTCATCCATCCCTCTCATGTTAGACAAGTATCTTAATGACAAAGTGAAACTTTAAAAGCTTTGCATAACAAACAGGAAAAATAAAAAAAAAAAAGGAAACTAGTATCAATCCATACTGACTAGAAAACAGAAAGGCTAGAAAATTTGCAAAGGAAACTAAAGATAGTAAGAAAAAATTCAATCTTGGAAGGCAGCAGGAAAGTTAAAGGATTTTCAAATCCATCCGAAATGAAAGAAATGGAAATAGTATGGTCCATTCCTGAATGGGGGTTTCTATTCAAATGCACAAAACCACAAATAACTGCCCTTAAAAAACATGTATCTTCCCAGAATTTTGTTACCAACATAATACCAAGCTTGTTCAGACCAGTGGCCCCTCTAGCCCAAGATTTTGATTCCCACGGTGGCAGCAGCAGTTGTGACACAGGGAGACCACATGACCCCAGCCACTATCTGCAGTCCATTGCAGATGGAGTTGCTTAATCAGTCCCTCAGCAGTTTTAGTGAGTGTCTCCTAGTTCAGTTATGATGGGATCTGCAATTCTGCAGCCTCAATCATATCCTCCTCAGACTACTCTGTACTGATGCAAGAGTCTCAAGCTGTCCCAGTTTCTTCTTATGAGGCAGCTCCTCCATCTTCACATTTCTGGTGCAGCTCTCCAACCTCTCATGTCCTTCTTGAGAGATAGGGGCCATAACCACACTCATTAGTTGAGACAGCGCATGTCAGGTTTTTATACAGAGCAAAATCAGCTACAAAAATGAGCTTCCTGTTTTGTCCTTGGTATCTTTTCTGATGATGAGCAGTGTTTTGATTGCTTTAGTGCTGCTGCTAATGACTTCAGAGCAGTTCTTGAGTTTTAAGAGACAGTTCTGGTTTTTGGCATCATGTAAATATGGATTAAATTATGCATCCCTAATGTCATTAGGCAATATATTTATTTACACTGAAGGCCATCTGCCATCTTTTTGTCCATTCAGTTTATCACAGCTTTTCTTAAAATCCTATTGAGTTCAGGTGGAACTGAAAGACAATTTTGAACCAGATACCCACTTTGTGAATCCACAACTGTGAATGTCAGGACTTTTACATGGAATCCTGCCTGTAGCGCTCCTTAGAGAGCAATAAATTAATGTAAAAGTTGATTCAGAAATATAAAGGATTGATTGATTACATATTAATGAGCAATCAGTAATACTGAAATATAAATTAAGATATTATTACCTCTCTTTAGAATTTGATTATACAAATGACTGAGCACTCTGGCTCAAATCCAGTTACATTAATGAGTCTTCTCTCATACTTAAGAGGCTATGTCTGTACTAGTAAACTAAATGCCTGAGACTGTTCCCTGGCAGTGGGAACCAGGTGGCTGAGAAAGGTACACCCCACAATATTGAATTGCCTTACTCTTCAAACCAAAATAATCACTTGCAAGCTACTCATTGTGTTAGCTCCCAAAATGTACCCAAGAATTGCCTGGGAAAGTGTTATCTGTCAGAAGTCAAAATCACTTGCTAGCACTGCAAATGTAGACTTTCAGATGAGTTCAAAGTCTAAGAATTAGTATGGGACTCTGCTTCACATACCATTATAATTAAGTATAAATGAATTACAATGTATAAAAGCTGAAATTAAAATACTAAAATAATATATTTATAGATGATTATGGCTCTAAGAAAATTAAAATATCTTGAATAACATATTTTTAGTGCGCCGTTCCTTTGATTATGCATTCCAACAGTAAATTCATTCCCTCCTCCTCATTTTGATTGCCATAAGCAGAATCCATGCTATTCTGGAAGTATTCACAGTATTGGATTGTTGCTGAAATGTCTGTGTGGAATTTGAATACATGTCTCAAGGTTTAGGGTCAGGACTGCCTGCTAGACCTATGACAGATCTCTCTGTTAACTCCCTTCCCAAAGGGTAAAAGAAAGGGAGTAAAGGAGCGAGACACAGCAATTATAAAAAGAAATTAGAATAACTTTAATGAAAAGAATAATAATAAAATGGAACATATGCAGATATACACAAAACCAGTATTGAACCCAGACCCTGTGATGGCAATTGTATCACCGTGACCACTGATGCTGTGGAGCAGGCACTGGGACATCCCAGGCTGGACTCAGTGGCAGGCGGGAATCAGATTGCAGCCTTTCACTTTCTGCACCCCCAAATGTGGTACACAAGATCCAGTAGTGGCCTTGGTCTGCACACCAACCCTTGGTAGCAACTCTAAACATGGGGTGTTATCACTGCAAGAAGCAGGCACTGTGTGAGAAAACATGCTGTTAACTTCAGAAAGTGCAGTTAGAAGAACTGAGCCGAAAAGTAAAACCACTGAACAGAATTAGTTCTGTTCAAACTCAAACCAGGACAGTCCTTCTCTGATGATAATCATAAAATTCTACTTATATGAAAAATTGTCCTTACAAAAACTTCCATGCTTTCTTGTCTTCTCTTAACTCAAATATAATCAACAGCCTTTGGTGTACAAGACTCATTTAAAGAAAGAGGTGCTTGTGAAACCTTTTAAAATGGAAGAGTTATTTTGGTGCCTTCTTCAGTGAAGGCAAAAGATTTATGGACCCTTTGGTCCTGTGCACAGTTCATTCTTTAGCCAGCCAAGCACTACTTCATGTAAGCTTTGCTGTTCAGACCTCGCAGCACTGAAACAAGCAGACTGCCCCCAGGATTCAGACCAGATGGAGATGAAATTAACTCCTGATCTGTGGTCTCTTGGAGGCCCACAGATTAGAATCATCAGCACCATCACAGGAGAATTTGGAGAGATCCATAACTAAACCTGAAAATCGCTCAAATTAAACTGAAAATCTTAAGAGTGGTATCCGTAGGATTTCTTGTTGTTATTATTTATGCTTATTCCACAGTTAGCAAATCCATACTAACAGGTTCAAAAATAAAAAAATGAATCACAGAGTGAGCCATGCTTCAGACAAGACAAAGATAGGCACCAGAAACCTGAGCACAGCTATGGGTACAGCTTCATTCTTCAAGGTTCCCACTCAAAAACCAGCCAAAGTTCAAGCAGTTTCTTTTTCCACACTTCATCCTTTGTCCCAATTCATCACTCCTACACCTCCAGATGAGAGTTCCTTAAGTCAACAATGGCAACATTACCACTGAATCTGTATCTGTGGCCTCATCCCAAGTCCAAACAAAGCATCCAAACCATGTCCCAACAATTCATCCACCTTTAAGAGTCAAGAGGTGCCTGTGGTTTATTTTGGAAAACTTATTTGGGTGCCTAAGCTTTTCTTACTGCACAGTTCAGACATGATCAATATCTTGCCTGAAGAGGGTAACAAGACACTATTTAGCCCATTTATGTCCATCAAGGAAAGGTGTCCAAAATCCTTCAGTCTCTTTTAAGCACACTGTAAGCAGGAATCATGGAATCACAGAACCACAGAATGGTAGCAGTTGGAAGGAACCTCTGGTGATCATCTAGAGCAACCCTCCACTAAAACAGATTAACCTAGAGCAGATGCACAGGAATGCATCCAGGCGGGTTTTGAAAGTCTCCAGAAAAGGAGACTCCACAACCTCCCTGGCCAGCTTGTTCCAGTGCTCTTCATGCAGATCTCGCACTTCCCGGGTAAGTACACCTGGCCAGTAGATTATTGCATGACAGCTGGGTAGCAGCAGTCCATTCTTCAAAGAGAACTGTAGAAAACTGTTTTTTCAGAGTCAGTTTTCAAAGTATCTATGTGTGAAGGACACCTGGGCACACACATTTAAGGCAAGGTTCCAATTTCTGGAACTCACACACTTATCACTAAAGGTGGTGAATTTATCCACTCCCACATCCAGGAGAGGGAATCCCAGAGCATCTCCCTCACAAACATTTTACAGCCTGCTGCTATGGCCATCACACACTTTGCTGGCTGTGGCGAGTCACTTTCTTCAGCTTAGCACTTCTCCATTCACTCCATATTGCATGTAGACATTGTGGATTCTTGGTCCAGAACCAGCTATCTAACTTGCAGTAATGTGAAGCTGTTTATCCATGTCCATGTTTCATTCACATGCTTTATTGTTGGACTAGATGATCTTCAAAGGTCTCTTCCAACCCAAACCGCTCTATGAGTCAGTACAGAAGGAAACCAATGAAAACCCTAAAACTCCTCACCATCTGTCTTATTGCTCTGTTCTGGCCTCCAGAACATCCTATTAACCTCTTAACCAAACTTGTGATACAGTTTTTAGGAAGCAGCATCCATACAGTCATAGCAGCTAAGGATCCTTGGATCCTAATAAACAAGACTGGTCCAGTAGGGAAGAACTTGAGCAGACTATCTTCCGTTTTCTTTTTGCCTACAGATATAAAAATATAGGCAAATCACCTAGGACTAGATTTTTCTGAATAGGCACTTAGATGGGTGAGATGAGACCTTGTTGGATTTTCAAAACCACCTTCTCCCTTATGTATGGAACACCTCCCTTATGAGGAAAGGCTGAGGGAGCTGGGTCTCTTTAGCTTGGAGGAGACTGAGGGGTGACCTCAT